>JAVXUO010000531.1:0-142429 GCA_033065855.1 Escallonia rubra | reverse complement strand
GTCCTCGATAAACTTGGTTTCAGAACAAACTTGTATTATTATAGTAAGTTCATCTTCAATAAACCCCAAGGGACGAAACTACAAGGTTTTGAACCCGATCAATTTAATTGGGTACGTAAGCCGTTCAAGCCGAGAAGTTAAGTTGTAGATATAAGTGTATCGAATATAATCAATCCACGTTAGCTGGTGTTTTGTTGTGTTGCAGATGGTAATTGCATGGAACATAGTTCTTTTTTACTCTTCCCGGTGGCAGGAACAAGATGGTGACCAAGTTGATAACCTTGACCTGCTGTCAAATTTAATATATACTGGACCTAGGGATGCTCTTTAAATTAGTATCCCTGACCTGCTGTCCAATTTACCATTGAGAACATTGTTGCAGCTTGAATATTGATCGAGACCACGGCTAGGAAATGCACCTGCAAAACAGAACACGAAGTGACCACCGGGATGTTCCGGTGGAGGATGCTCCGATGCTAAAGTCAGAACGTCGCTACTAGGGTAGGAGTCTGAATAATCGAAAATGAACTGGGTCTTTGTGTGTGTGAACCTGTCTGTGTACCTGAGGATTCGCCCTATATATAAACCGCTTCCAGACTTCCTTCTTCTTTAGAACTCTATTCTGATTGATCCTTTTGTAGAAGAGTCATACCAGGACTCTTCTATTAGTGCATGAGTCCTAACCAATCTCTATCTGTCCTCTGAAGTTTATCCGATATGAGTCTGTTAGCCCACTCAGAATTGGTTACGCCACGTGTCAACAGTTGGTTGGGCGGATATATTTAGCTATATCATAATGCCCCCTGCCTTTGACGGTTCCTTCAAGTGAACAGTTAAAGGCATTTAATGCAGAAAGTTGACTAAAAGTAGTTCAGCCACAAATCTTCCATGCCCGTTGTCACTTAGGAATTTCCAAAACATCATGCTCTCAAATCTTGATTGAGCATCTCAATTGGATAATCTGCTCGGGAGGCCTGCTCGGGATTTCTGCTCGGAAGGTCTGCTCGGGAAGTCTGGTCGGGCTTTCTGTTCGGGAATCCTGGTCAGGCTTTCTGCTCGGGAATCCTGGTCAGGCTTTCTGCTCGGGAAGTCTGGTCGGGCTTTCTGCTCGGGCTTTCTGCTCGGGAATCCTGGTCAGGCTTTCTGCTCGGGAATCCTGGTCAGGCTTTCTGCTCGGGAACCCTGGTCAGGCTTTCTGCTCGGGAAGTCTGGTCGGGAAGGATGAGCAAAGACTTCCTTTTGGAAAATGAGCCAAGGATCCTGCTCGGACTTTCCTGCTCGGGCAATTTGGTCCGCCTTCCTGTTCGGGAATCCTGGTCGGGCTTCCTGCTCGGGAAGGTTAACCAATGTTCTCCCTTTGGATGGTAAACAAGGAACCCTGCTCGGGCTTCCCTGCTCGGGCAGTCTGGTCGGCCTTCCTGCTCGGGAATCCTGGTCGGGCTTCCTGCTCGGGAAGGTTGACCAATTGTTCCTTCTTTGGATGGTAAACCAGAAACCCTGCTCGGGCTTCCTGCTCGGGCAGTCTGGTCGACCTCATGTCTTGAGACTTTTGACCTACGATCTTGCTAGGTCATCCTGGTCGGGAAACCTGTTCGGCCATCCTGGTCGGGATGTCTGAACGGGCATCCTGGTCGGGCTGCGGTCTTGAGACTGTAGACTTAAGCCTTGCTAAGTCATCCTGGTCGGGAGCCCTGTTCGGTCATCCTGCTCGGGATGTCTGAACGGGCATCCTGGTCGGGCATCAGTCTTGAGACTGTTGACCTTGGTCCTTGCAAGTGATCCTGGACGGGAACCTGTTCGGACATCCTGCTCGGGATGTCTGGACGGGCATCCTGGTCGGGCATCAGTCTTGAGACTGCAGACCTAGGACCTTGCTAAGTCATCCTGGTCGGGAGCCCTGTTCGGTCATCCTGCTCGGGATGTCTGAACGGGCATCCTGGTCGGGCATCAGTCTTGAGACTGTGGACCTTGGTCCTTGCAAGTGATCCTGGACGGGAAACCTGTTCGGACATCCTGCTCGGGATGTCTGGACGGGCATCCTGGTCGGGCATCAGTCTTGAGACTGCAGACCTAGGACCTTGCTAAGTCATCCTGGTCGGGAGCCCTGTTCGGTCATCCTGCTCGGGATGTCTGAACGGGCATCCTGGTCGGGCTTCAGTCTTGAGACTGCAGACCTAGGACCTTGCTAAGTTATCCTGGTCGGGAGCCCTGTTCGGTCATCCTGCTCGGGATGGTAGTCCGTAGATGCTTCTTGGGAAGAGGGCTCATGATCAGGTTATCAATTGTGTTGCCACGTGTCAAGTACAACCGTCCTTTAGCCGCCAGAACCTAAACGGTTACAATTTCAAATTTCAAAATTTAATGCCCCGGGAATCGCGCGGGACACGCGTCTTGAATGCTACCGCCTTTATAGGGGAAGTTATTTCTTCCTCCCTCTATATATTTGGAGTTCCTCTCCTCATTTGCCCCCTGCTATTCACTTTCATTGTTCGGCTTAACTTTGACAAGTAAGTTCTCTTCTCTTCTTCTTGTTCGGCACATATCTATTTCCTTTTAGTAGCTTTCAATATCGTAGTCTTAGAAAATGTCTTCATCCACTTCAAGTAGTACTTCGTCCTCTTCAAATAGTTTTTCAGAGAACGATTTAGAGAGTGAGTCGGAGAGTAGGTCATCACAAGTAGGAACTTCAACACACTATAGCCAAGTAGGAACTTCAGCTCCCCAAACTAGCACTTCATTTCCCCGTAAAGATGATGCTCTTGGGGATATCAAAGATGAAGCTGAAGACAAATTTGACGAGGACATTTGGTTTGCCTCAGATGAAAAGAGGAATAAGATGTCAAAAGAGAGCATTGTCGAGCTCTTAAAAGAGTATCCTTTGCCTCCTCCTTTTTCTGCTCGGGTACCCGCAATCCAAGAGCCTGCCAATTATGGTACAGACTTGGAAACTAGTGTCTATGAAGGCCAGATTAAATCTGGCTATAGAATCCCCATGCATCCCTTTGCAGTCGCCTTTTTCAAACACTACAAAATGGCTCCGGGTCAACTCGTGCCCAACGGGTGGAGGAAACTAGTTGGCTTAATTTATCTTGTGCAGACCTCAGGGTATCCAGTGACGGTCCATGACTTCATGAGATTATACCTTGAGGTATGTTTTATAAAGAATGTGGCCAAGTGCGATGGCTGGTATTACATCCATAACCGGATCAGGGTGATAAAGGGGGGTCCCAAATCTAACAAAGGTTGGCACTCCCGATACTTCTTCATTCAGCGGCCAAGCGGCAAATGGGAGTTCCCAAGAAAGTGGAATGCTTTCTGTAAAGATTATGAAAAGAAAGGCTTTCTGGCTCCCAACGCTATGACGAAGAAGCTGCTTGATCATATAAAGAGGAGGGGCGTTCTCAATATTGACGAACCCCTTACAGAACAAGAGATGCGGCATGCGGGGCTTATACCTCCTGCCCCTGCTATGCCCGTTCCTCCAACTCCAGTTTTAGAACCTCGAATTGTCTCGAAGTCTAAGACTCAAGAACTGGTGATAGGAACATCATCTTCTAGTACTCCAAGTCTAGGTAGAGTCCGAAGCCGTGTTTATATTCTTATGTCCTTTCTTTTTGCGTACAAGTTATCTAACACGGTCTCTCTTTCTATCTTACAGAAATGGCTGGCAAAGGAGAGGGTGCAAAAGGTGATTTTATGGGATTGATGCAAAGGGCATCGAAAGGGAAAAGGAAAGAAGGTGCGGGGGAAGGTTCTTCCCCTCTTGTGAAACGGCTACGCGCACCTACTCCTCCGGTGCCTCCTTTGGTGGTTGAAGATATCCCTATCGACAAAGATCCCATCTTTCGTCCTCGATGGACCATCAAGAGAGGTGATTCAGGAATGCCTCATGCAAATGTCTCTGCTCAGCATTTGGCTCACGGGGTGTTGCCAAGTGATAAGTTGATTTTGGAGAATCAACCTCATGAAGCCTTCGCTATGGCGCACGTCCAAGCTGCTTACAACGTAAGGACTTCATTTCTTTTTCCTCTTGCGTCTTGTTATTTAAGCTCTTCGTGCACTTCTGATACATACTCTGTCTTTATCTCTCTCTTATTTTCAGGCTTACTGCTATAGCAGCCAGATGCAGGAAAGGTTTTCCATGGCGATGGATGTGGCTCGCAATGCAGAAACTGACAAGAGAAGTGCCGAAGCCAAAGCTGAGAAACTTGACAAGGAAGTCAAGGCCCTAAAGATGGAGAATGCTGATCTGCTTAACAAAGCCGGCCGTTTTGAAAGAAGATGTGAGAAGCTGAAGCAGGAGAAGGCCGAAATTGGTAATAAAGCCATCCACGCCTTCCTTGATGGTACTGCTGGCGACGAATGGCTCCGGAAACGGACAGAAGATGGGCTCTCCATTTTTCAAGAGGGCTTTCAGAAAGCCAAAGAGCTAACAGCAGCCAAATATCCAAACATCTTCTTGGACGACATTGTGGTGCCCAGTTTCGATTCTCCATCGGGCGAGACTGCTGCACCTGTTGAAGCTGGAGATGTTGTTTCTCCTGGGGAGAAAAGTGTCCGATCCGGGAATGCTCCTCCGTCTTAGGACATTTTTTGTTTTCATCTCATCAGCTTTGTAATTCATGTCTATGTTTTCTCAGTACTTTTTTGGCCTACGAAGCCTTTGCACTTGAAACGTTTCCCTTTCACATAAAGGGGTTTTACTTTTGCATACTCGCGTTGTGAATGTATCGTCCTTTGTTTTGATTTTGTTTTTGTCTAAAACCTTTACTGGACCGTGTTCGGTAAAGACTTGGGTCTTACCTTGTCCATTTGGGGTGATGTACTCCACGTTAACCTCTCTAGAAAGAGGACACAGAGCTGTGCATGCAAATGGTTGCATGTGCCAAATGTTTGACTGTCCCTTTGAGGGATGGTCACCACTCCTGTGGAGGGTGTTAGTTTTGTACAAGTGTGTTCTTTAACTTGAGCTAACCACATCATGCTTGTGTTTTACTTTGACGCGAACCCTTATCGTCGGCTAAGGGCTGGCAAAGAAGCCTCGCACTCACGCTCGGCCAAGTTTCGAATTAACAAAACAGGGTAGGACGACGAACTCCCACTTGGTTTTGCCGTTTCTCGGGCTAGAACTAAAGCTAGACCGTGTTAGGTAAAACTTGTGTCATACCTTATCACTGGGTGATATTTTGCTTGGGCAACATTCGCTGTTTTCCGTAGACGAGCAGTCTGTTCGGGCAGTCTGCTCGGATATTAGATGTCTATCGTTCTTGAGAACATACATATCATTAGTTAAAGTAGCCAGAAATTGATATGCTAATGTAAGCAACTGGTCTTTCTCACAGGAATGAAGATGTATAAATAGACGAAATGAAATGCTTCAAACTTTTGTTGAATTTCATTATAACTGAAACACTTCTTCTTTACATCCAACTATGCTTTTATGCTACTTCCCCCCAAAATAATAAGAAGAATGTCTTCGCTTTTCCTTAAGAATTTACTGGTAGTATTTCCTCAAGTTATCAGCATTCCATGTTCGCGGGATCGCTTCCCCTGAAAGTGTTTCCAGTGAATAAGCGCCTAGCCTGAGCACTTTTGATATCTTATAAGGTCCCTCCCAATTTGGGGACAGTTTCCCCACAGCGGCCTTTGGGTTTGAAACTTCCAGTTTTCTGAGGACAAGATCACCGACTCTGAACATCCTTACTCTGACCTTTCGATTATAGAATCTCGCAACCCGTTGTTTCGTTGATATCATACGATCTAACGCTTGAGCTCGCGCATCATCTAATAGGTCTAGGTTTCCTCTGAGATTCTCTTCATTTTCTTTTTCAGAGAAGTGTAACACTCGAACCGTGGGGAGGCCTACTTCTACCGGTAGCAGCGCCTCTGTACCAAAAGATAAAAGGAATGGTGTTTCACCTGTCACGGAATGAGGTGTTGTGCGGTATGCCCAAAGTACTTTAGGAAGCTCATCAACCCATGCCCCCTTTGCATCATCTAACTTTCTTTTCAACCCTTGAAGAATTGAACGATTCATGTTCTCTGTCTGCCCATTGGATTGGGGGTGTGCAACCGATGTAAAACGGAGATCAATAGAGAGACCTTCACAAAATCTTCGAAAATTGGAATTGTCAAATTGCTTTCCGTTATCTGTGATTAGGATCTTCGGCACCCCAAAGCGGCAAACAACGTTCTTCCAGAAGAACTCTTCGCATTTCGATGCTGTTATAGTGGCCAATGATTCGGCCTCAGCCCATTTCGTGAAGTAGTCGATGGCGACTATCACAAAACGCCTTTGTCCAGTGGCCACCGGGAATGGGCCCAAAATATCCATTCCCCACATCGCAAACGGAATTGGGGAAGTCAAGATGCTAAGTGGTGCTGCCGGCGTGTGCGTCAGCGGAGCAAATTTTTGACAACGATCACACTTTTTTGTAAATTTGATCGCTTCTTTCTGCATACCTGGCCAATAATAACCTTGCCGCAAGATTTTATGGGCCAGGTTTCTTCCCCAAGTGTTGTCCGCAAATCCCTTCGTGGACTTCCTGTAACGCATAATCTGCTTCTCTAGGGCTTAAGCACTTTAGATATGGCAGACTGAAAGACTTTTTATACAGTACCCCGTCTACCAGGGCAAACCGAACAGCTTTAGCACGTAAATTGCGAGCTCCGCTTTTTTCTGACGGTAATATTCCTGAGACAAGGTACTGAATAATTGGGTCCATCCAGCAAGGTTCCTCTTCTATCACATTGACCTCCTTTGAGATCTGGATACTTCTTTCTTGGAGGAACTCAATGTATACCGCTCTGTTTAATTCCGCAATGTCTTCGGAGGTCAGTCTTGACAGCGAGTCTGCTTGGGCATTTTGGTCTCGTGGTATGTGGCGGATGGCGAAATTTTTGAACAAAGCGGCTTCCGTTTTCACAGCTTGGAGGTACTGGGCCATTCTCCCATCTTTTGCCCCATATTCTCCCGAGATATGGTTCACAATTAATTGAGAATCACTATGGACGGAAAGAGAATCAACTTTGAGAGAGTGTGCCAACCTTATTCCCGCTAGGAGTGCCTCGTATTCAGCTTCATTGTTTGATGCCTGGAAATTGAAGCGAAGGGCGTACTCGATCACAAACTTTTCGGGGCTGATTAATATAAGCCCGGCTCCGCTATTTCCCACCTTGGAAGAACCATCAACATAAAGGAGCCAAGGATCCGAAACTTCTGAAAGGACCAGATTCGGGGGGTTCTCTGGTATTGTGCATTCGACCACAAAATCTGATAAGGCTTGAGCCTTAATTGCTGTACGGGGTTGATATCGAATATCGAACTCGCCTAGTTCCACTGACCAGTTTACTAGCCTCCCCGATGCATCAGGATTTTGTAGAACTTTACCCAATGGTTGATCAGTTAACACGATGATGGTGTGTGACTGAAAATATGGTCTTAATTTCCTCGCCGATGTGATAAGAGCTAGGGCTACCTTATCTATTCGGGGATACCTGGTTTCTACATCTTGTAAGACCTTGCTTACGTAGTATACAGGTCTTTGCTTGCCATCTTCCTCTCGGATTAAGACCGTGCTTACCGCTACCTCACTAACCGACAGGTATAAGAATAAGTTTTCCCCAGTAACCAGTTTGGTAAGGAGCGGCGGGGACGACAAGTACTGCTTCAATTCTTCAAACGATCTCTGGCATTCTTCAGTCCACTCGAAGTCCCTTGCCTTCCTGATAGCTTTGAAAAAGGGGAGGCATTTTTCGGCGGACTTGGACATGAACCTTCCCAAAGCCGCCACTCTTCCTGTAAGCTCCTGGACCTGCTTAATTGTCTTAGGCGACTTCATGGCATGAATAGCGCCTATCTTCTCTGGATTTGCTTCTATACCCCGTTGCGATACCATGAATCCTAAGAATTTCCCTGACGCTACACCAAACGCACACTTGAGCGGGTTTAGTTTCATGTTATAGGCCCTTAGGATGTTGAAGGTTTCCTTGAGGTCCTCCACATGAGCTTCGGCTTCCTCACTCTTGACTAGCATGTCATCCACGTACACCTCCATGTTTCGCCCAATTAAATCATGGAAGATCATGTTAACAAGGCGCTGATAAGTTGCCCCCGCATTCTTGAGTCCGAAAGGCATAACTTTGTAACAGTACAGCCCACGTTCTGTAATGAAGGAAGTTTTGGGTATGTCATCTACACACATCTTTATCTGATTGTATCCTGAGTATGCATCCATAAAACTCAACAATTTATGACCCGAGGTAGCATCGATCAAAATATCAATACGTGGTAACGGGTAACTGTCCTTTGGGCAGGCCTTGTTGAGGTCCGTGAAATCAATGCATATTCGCCACCGATCGCTCGACTTGGGTACCATCACGACGTTGGCGATCCAATCTGGGTATGATATCTCTTCAATGAATCCGGCTGCCAACAATTTTTCAACTTCCTCCTCGATTTTAACTTGTCTCTCGGGAGCGAATGTCCTCTTCTTTTGCTTGACTGGCTTCTTACCAGGGTCAACGTTCAATTTGTGGGTGATCACCTCAGGATCAATCCCAGGCATATCGGATGCCGTCCACGCAAAGATATCTGAATAGCTCCTTAATAAATCCACAAGCTTGAGCTTGAGGCTGTCTGATAGACCGGTTCCTATTCTCACTGTCTTTTCTTGAATTCCTGGATATAGCTCAATATGAGTGAGGTCTTCAGCGGGCTTACCTCTTTCGATTTTTGTCTCATCCCTCAGATCTTCTATCATGAGGGTTTCATTGGCTCTATTTCGGCATGATGCCATGTAGCACTGCCGAGCCACCACTTGATCTCCCTTCACTTCCCCAACTCCATTCTCCGTGGGGAATTTCATCTTCATGTGGTACGTAGATACCACAGCTTTTAATTGGTTTAATGCCGTTCGGCCCAAAATTGCATTATAGGCCGAAGGGATGCGTACTACTACGAAGTCCAGCATCAACTTTGCTTGGGTTGGAGGGTCTCCCACAATGACGGGCAGTGCAATAATTCCCTCGCAAGCAACCGGATGGTTAGAGAAGCCGTAGAGGGGCGCCTCAACCCTCCGTAATCGGTCAGCTGGTATATTCATCTTTTGGAAAGCTTCATAGAAAAGTATTTCCGCCGAGCTCCCATTGTCAACGAGAATCCTTTTCATGTCGAAGTTTCCCACTCGGAGTGTGATAACTAGAGGGTCATCATGGGGTATTCTAGTATTACCCACGTCGTTATCGGAGAAGGATATTGTGGGGGCTGGTTCAATCTTCTGCTTTTTGGTCGATGGTCCCATAGTTGTGAAGATTTCCCTTGCGTAGGCTTTTCTTCCTTGTCCAGAAGAGCCTCCTGCGGCTATTCCCCCCGAGATGGTATTTATGACTCCCGCATTCTCTTGCACATCTTCTTTTCCCCTTAAGGGAGTGACTTCCCTCTTTTCATTCCTTCTATTGACATATCTACGCAAATGTTCGCGTTTGATGAGGGCTTCTATTGCACGCTTGAGCGATTCACAATTGTCGGTGGTGTGACCATGATCATTGTGATAACGGCACCACAAGTTTCTATCTCTCTTGCTGGGCGGCGACCTCATCTTCTCTGGCCTTTCCAGCATCTCCTTATCTTTTATTTCATGGAGGATCTGAGATGGCCTTGCAGTTAATGATGTCAAATTTTTCATGTCTAACATTTCTTTGGGACGCCTTTCATCCTTTCTTGATCGCTTAGAACTCTGCCCAACTCTTGGACTATCTTCGCGAGTTCTTTTGTCTTGATCATGTCCATTGTCTCCTCGCTGTCCATTGTGGGTCTCCAAATATTCTTCAGCCTGGATATACTTATTGGCTTTATCCAGCAAGGCGCTCATGTTTCCTGGAGGACTCTTATTTACTGCGAACGCGAATTTGGACGTAGGGCGAAGCCCTCGCATGAAAGCCGTGTACTTTACTGATTCATCCAGGTTATCTATTTCCAAAGTTGCCGCATTGAAACGTCCCAAATATCGCGACAAGGACTCATTTCTTTCTTGGACCACATTGAGAAGACTGGCCGAATTCTTCCTCCGAGTTCGGCTGCTTACAAAATGTTTTTGGAACAAGTCTGATAACTGGTTGAAGGAATGGATGGACCTGGGTCGTAGGGACTTGAACCATGCATGTGCTACATTCCTCAAAGTAGTTGGGAATGCTCGGCACATGACAGCATCTGAGGCCTGGAGGAGTAACATATTCGTTTGAAATTGATAGACATGCTCTCCAGGATCTCCGCTTCCATCATATAGGTCGCACTGTGGCATCCGAAAATTTGGAGGAAGCTTCGCCTTCTCTATACTTTTGGATAGGGGGTATCCAGAATCTTCCCTTGGGGGAGCAGAATCCTCTGGGGAGGATTTGGAGATGGCTTTGTGACAAGGTCGCCCTTGTGGGCGTACTTTCCATGTGGGTGTATGGATCTGTCCTTGAGGACAGTGCCTTTGGACTGCGCATCTTCGACCTAGATTTTCACTGCCTACCACAGGAGGCGAGTTTGTGCTGTCTTCAAGTGACTCCTCACGTCGAAAACGTGAACCACTTCTGGTAACATGTTTCTCACTTTCTTGCCCTGGCTGATAGTCAGGATCCGTCTCTGATCTATTCTTTCTCCCATAACTGGACCTTGAGGTCAGTCTGAGACGGAGGTCGCTCGGATCGAGATGTGTATGATTAGCAGAAGTTGTGGGGACCACCCTTTCGAGCTGCTTCTGTAGAGTGGTTACCACGTCCTTAAGTTCATGAATTTCTCTGGTCAGCTCAGCATTTGGAGTGTCAAACAGCCTCCGGGTTAGGCGATGACGCAGGTCTCCTCTTTTTAAAGGTGGGGTCAGAGAACGAGTCCCCTGAGAGCTTTCAGTCATTCTTGGGGTGACTGAAGTCACGTTAATGCAGTCATTACTGGAATATCGTTGGGAAGGTGTTGACTGTCGCCCTCTTCGGCGGGAGCCGCTTGATCTTGTTCGCCTATTCTGGACGGAACGACTGATCGGCGTGTTATTTGAAGATGATTGTCTAGCCATGTTCTCTCTCGGTCCCACGGATGGCGCCAAAATGTTGCAGCTTGAATATTGATCGAGACCACGGCTAGGAAATGCACCTGCAAAACAGAACACGAAGTGACCACCGGGGATGTTCCGGTGGAGGATGCTCCGATGCTAAAGTCAGAATGTCGCTACTAGAGTAGGAGTCTGAATAATTGAAAATGAACTGGGTCTTTGTGTGTGTGTGAACCCGTCTGTGTACCTGAGGATTCGCCCTATATATAAACCGCTTCCAGACTTCCTTCTTCTTTAGAACTCTATTCTGATTGATCCTTTTGTAGAAGAGTCATACCAGGACTCTTCTATTAGTACATGAGTCCTAACCAATCTCTATCTGTCCTCTGAAGTTTATCCGATATGAGTCTGTTAGCCCACTCAGAATTGGTTACGCCACGTGTCAACAGTTGGTTGGGCGGATATATTTAGCTATATCAAACATTATAGGTGGTTGACCACACTGTAGAAGGGAGGTTTAAAATATGGGTGGTTGACCTCCCGAGCTTGCACTTCTTGCTATTAGTTATGCAAATGGGCAAATCTAGTTACTTGTCAGTGCTTAAAGTGCTTTAATATATTGGTACAAACCTCACTCTGTAGTAGTGAGCTGTGTATGTCGTCAGCTATATGTGGGCTGTGTATATTACCGAAAGCATAATCAGGTTTATTATATTATATCTGTAACAGTTGGCTGTGTTCTTCATCCTTTTGATCACTGTTCTCTTTGGTTTATCAAGTTATGGGTCATGTTTGTGACTGTCTCAATGAGTTAGGATGTGGTACCTTGACATGCTCAGTTAATTCTCTTTTGAACTAAGATCTTGTAAGGATAAGTGAGTTATCTGCAGGTGTTTTGTCCTGATTTAATTCCATGTTACTTTCAAATGAACTTTGCTTACTAGTCTGCACTGTAAGAATTGGTTTCAAAGAAAATCACTGGTATTGGAAAATTGAGCAAGTGCATGGTCTTGTTTCAGATGTGGTTAGTCTTCAACTTTCAGTCTTTCACGGTGGATTTAATTTTTGCATATGGTGAATCTTCTGCTTCTACTCTTTGACCAACTTCATTCTCGTAATTTGCAGGGAGACATTTCCGTGTGTGCTTACCTGTTATATGCTTCTTTCCCTGGGGACCATTTGCATCTTTTTACTGTTCTTACTGTTGATCTTCTGGTGCTGCTCCAATTGAAACTGTTGTTCTTACTATTGCTTCCGGTGTTTGTAAATAGATGAGTACTTGTAGCAAAACCTCGTAAGTTAACCTTTTTAATAAAAAGAAAAGGCTGTTGGTCATTTGAAGACAAAAACATACCTTAGATGAACTATCAAAGTGGACCAAGTTCTTAATGCTGTCTTTCTTGACAAATTTAATATTGGGAAAAAAAAGTTCCTAAAGGCCGGAAACAATCTGCTTACAATGATATGATTGATGTTATAAGTGATCAATCTAACGTGAAAGTCACCAAAGAGTATACTGGTAGTCATCTGGAAACATGGGACAAGCATTATGAGGTATAATGTTTAAGTTGTTAACCCAAAGTGGATATTTTTTTATTTTTTTTTGGTAAGGCAAAACCAAAAAAAAAAAAGAAAATCCACTTTGGGTTAACAACTTAAACACTATACCTCATAATCCACTTTGGATTGTTATTCCAATACGGTTAGCGTTTATAGTGAAGCTGCTTGGAAAGCATATGTCAAGGTAAAAAGCGTATTAATTCTCTTATATTTTTAACTAATTGGAGCATTACTTATATAGTTTTTTATGTACTTTTTGTAGGATCATTCCAATGCAAACCTGTGTAGAAGAAAGGTATAATTGAGAATTGGGAAGATTTATAAGCTATATGTGGACTAGATCGGGCAACAGAGGAAGGAGCTGAGACTAGTGTTGAAGGTTACGACGAGTTGACATCTAATACTAGCGTAGATAAGGAGGCTAGTGAAGATCTTGATAATAAAAATGATGCGAATGTGCAAAAGTCGACGTCTAAAACTAACTTACAACCAACGAGAAAGAGAAGTCGTACTAGTGATACACTTGTTACAGTTGTTACTTCTATGGCCAGTGCCAGTGACAAGGTGCGTGTATCGGAAGTTTCAATTGCAAGTGCCGATTTTATTTATGAGAAGTCATCAGAGGTGCCAGATTTGGAATAGTTTGAGTTGTTCAAAGCTTAGGACGTGCTAGCTTACAATGGGAGAAAGTTTGAGTCATTTATGTCTCTTCCATTTCACTTAACGCAAGCAATCGCTAATGATGCAAATAAATAATCATAAGACTTAAGATATGGAGCCATCAAGTAACTTATGAATTTTGAATGGTTTTCAAGCCTAGTTTTTATAGTTTTTAGGAGCTATTTTCTTATTTACTAGCTAAGTCGTGTGTTTGGAACCATGGAATTTATGAAATTTCATTTCAAATCCTCCAATTTTGTTGTTTGGAACATTAAAAAAAGGAATTGGAATTCATGGGATTTGACTGAATTTGTTTCTATAGTGTGAAATCCAATGAAAAATGGTCGAATTTTATGGGATTTCGATTTACTTGAATTAAAAATAATTATTTACACATCTTCCCATTTTTTCTGGATCTCTCCAACAATGAACCAACCACCACCTTCTTCATTGCCGCTACCGCCATACCACTTTTACTACCACCTTCGGCACCATTACTGCCATCACCACCACCACCAGCACCACTACTATCGCCACCACCACCACCACCACCGTTGCCACCACTGCCAACACCACGCCGCTAGCATTACCACTGTCATTGCCGTTACATCCACCGCTAACACTATCGCCACCGCCACCGCCACCACCTCAGCCACCACTACAACCACCACCACCGCCACCACTATCGTCACCGCCAACACCTCCAGTAGTGCCATAACAACCATTGTCGCTGCCACTACTGCCACCAACACCACCACTACTGCCACCACCACCGCCACTGCATCCCCCACCACTACCGACACCGCCACTGCCACCACCGCCAGTACTGTCACACCTACTACCGTTACCACCACTACTGCCACAACTACCATCGTCGCCACCACCACTGCCACCGCCAGTACTGCCACAACTACCACCTCTGCCACAGCTACCACTACTGCCACCACAACCACCGTCGCCACCACGACTGCCACCACCACAATCACCACTGCGACCACTATTGCCACCACTGCTACTACCGCCACTACTGCCGCCACCACCACCACCACTACCATCACCGCCGCCACCACTATTGCCACCACCACCACCACTATTGGTGTCAGTTGACGACCACCAGTTACACCTTGTTACACCTCAATACCACAACTACCATCACTTGACCACCCCACCCCACCACTTCCACTGTCGATGTTGCTATCTCGAGCAGTGTTGTTGCCACCACCACCGCCACCACCACCATGTGGTGGCACTAGCACACTTGAAACTACTTATCGTAATTTTTTTTTCATTGTAAGTCTAGGATATAATTGTCTAAAAATTTATTACCTTTCCATTTCCTCTATTCTCCAAACACAAAATTGGAATTCCGTGATTTGAATTCCATTTCGTTCCAAACAAAAAAAAGTGAATTGAATTCCAAATCCAATTCCAAATCTAAAATCCAAATTCTAAAAAAATTGGTTCCAAACAGACCGTAAGTTGTTATTGACTTGCTACCGTTAGAAGTCACTTCTTTTTGTTAAGTGTTAGCACATTTCTATATTTGGAAAAATTTTCTTTACTAGCAGGAAATTAAAGTTTTAATATGTAATTGTTAGGTTGCAAATTCAAGTTTGTTTATGGATTAGCTGCATTTTTTTTTCATTTTGTAGTTAGTCATCGTATGTGTATTTTCTTTTCGTCCTTTTCTTTTACCTTTTGGGTTGGGTTGGGTTGGGTGGGTGTGTAATTTGGTGAGACAAACGTGAAATTCCGTTTAGCATATTTAACTTTTTTATTTTTATTTTAAATCTAATTTTTTGTGCCAACAAATCAATGGAACAATTTTTTTTTTCTATTCCAAAACAATTCCAATTTCATAGGAATTAGAATTGAATACAATTTTGAATTCTAATTCCATTTGTCAATCGGACCTAGCTGAATGCGGAGCTCAAGGACTTGTGGTCATCATAAAAAAATGACCAATATTCACTATAGAAAAAAATTGGAACGTAACTTGGGGTAAACTCCATAAAAAATGTTGTCAAGACTTATCAGTGACAGAATTTACAAAGATATGAATCATGTTTAACAACTATTACCACAGGATAAAATAGCTTTCACAATCTTCCTACAATGCGGGTTGGAGTAGGAGTGCAACAGGGCAACCCGTACCAACCCACAAAAATATGGACATTGACTTACTTTTGTAATGACCGTGGTGGATGTGGGCTCAAAATTTGAGCCCGTACCATTGATCAGGTTTATGCAATCTCGACCGTCAAACTCTTAACCTTATTGAATAATATATATTTTTTATACTTTCTGAACTCTCAGCCTCTACTTTGACAAAGTCAAAGCCTCAAAGCTAAATGTATGCTCATATTCTTGTCTTATTTTTCTGAATCAGGTTGAGCAACGGTTCCTACTTTTCATTGATGTGTAGAGATCTTTGAAGATTTTACTTTTCCTAGTTTATTTCTTATTATAGGATAGAGACTCTTGTCTTTTTCTCTCTCATTTTATACCAAATATTTGTTTCCATGCTTATATTTAAGTTCATTTTGAGACTTTAATATACTTTTTTTCATAATCATGATTAAATTGTAGAGTTGGATGGTTAATGATGTATTTCGAAATCGTTTTTTTTTAAAAAGTAATTCGTGATCATGGACAATCCGTTGACAGCCCGCGTCCAGCCCATGTCCACCAAAATTTTGATGGACTTGGTGTGGACACGTTATTTGACCCGTAGATGAGTTATGCTAGATATGAGCATGACTTTTAAAGATTCCCCGTTATGGTTTAACTGTTGGGCATGTCCAGCCCACCCAAGTCAATCGAGGGGTCATATCATATATATATATATATGTAATAACATCAAAGAATTGGACTACGGCAGCAAAATGAGAGTTACTATGATGCTGGTTAATACCTGCTTTCACTACTTCACTTGCCCTAATGCCTTTTCGCGGCTCATTCTCTAGAGAACATGAGCTGCCTTTGTTCTCCGGTAAAACTTGGACCCGTATAAACCACAAAGAACTATGAAAAGCGACCAGCAATTGGAGTAGGGAGAGATGGGCCGATTTGGGTTCAGTAGTCTGGCCTTCACTATGCTCTCTCTACGGTGTAAGCAAGCTGTAGGTGCAACCACAACAAGAAAATACAATCCGGCCGTGATTTCTCTGTATAATCTCGAGTGTTCCCACCGGACACAGGTTTGGTCTTCTGATTCCGTCTTTGAGCCTCTTCTTCAATTGTATTGAAGTTTCTTAATTTGTTGTTGGTGTTATTAGTAGACTTATATATCAGCTAATCCCGTTCACGTTAAAATGTGGAGAAGAAAATTCTTACTAGTGCTAAACCCAACAATTACTTTTGACTTTACAGTGTCAGTATCACTAAATTAGAAACTTACAACCTTTTTCGGCATATGTTTGACAAGCTGCATCCGAAATTTTCAAGCCTTCATCTTATTTTTTGGATTAATTAATTGTAATTAACATAAAAAACAAGAAAAACCTAAATTTGACCCCAGATCACCAACTACGTTACATGGGGTCGGTGTGGGTGTCCGGATAGGATACATGTCTGAGTGTCAGAGTTTTAGAAATTTTAGGATATGCGGACACCGTTGAAAAGTTGGACAAGGGTACTGGGACAAACTTTGTGCTTAATATATATATATATATATATATATATATATATATATATATATATACATATATATAATATATTGCATTTATGTTCCTTTACTTTAGTGCATTACTAAACACGTCTATAACAACTAATATAGCAATCACTATTGAAATATTATGAGTAGAATGCTAGGAATGTAAGTAGAGCATCAAGATATGTATTCTTTAGGACTTTAGACTAGAGGGTGGAGAAGTAGCTGTTGGCTGTTCCTTATTGTGACTTATAAGTCAGTTTCCGATATTTCGGGTCAAACGATGAACTCAGCTGGTGCTCTTCATCTTGGTACGATTTCATTTGTAAATAACGATGTTAGATGGAATGGTGATACTTTCACGATTTGAATTGGGTGCCTTAAGTTGGTAAACTGAAGAGGACAAGACTAACATAGTTACATACTTACATTGCTACATAGAATGGCTTTTACTAGTCTAGTTTTCAACTTCAAACTTGATGAACATTACCAATAAACTTAAACACAATAAATATTGGACATAGAATCATAGATTAGCAACTTACGAGTTATTAGCAATACTCGGAATGCCTGGGGATATTAACAGACAAACATCAAGGCATATATGTGATATTTCTAGAATTACAATTGTTTAAGTGAAACATTTAGATATGGACACAAAAGGTTTACCAGTCATCACTTATCACAACACAAAAGATGATAAACTAGCGGTTAACTCTTGTTGCAACAGCCTACATTATGCCGTCCCCTCTCTGCTCAATATCCAAAGTTTGAGCTCCAGGTTCCTCTGCTTGTACCGATTGTTACTCCATATTTTCATCAAAAGTGACCACTTTGAGTTTTTGTTCATTGATGGATAGTTTTGCTAGCTCAGTCAATGCATGATCAATATGAACTTGTTTCGACCTACAAAAGATTGCAACCATGTAAAAATATCAGTATACACTAACAAACACTTGATCAATGTTGAGTAAACTGAACGGATAGAAGAATTTAAACAAAGAAATCATAGGGATCCCAATACTTTGTAGCTGCCTCAGTGTAAGCCTTATATTTCCTAGCCATAAGTCGAAGATAGCAATGAACAAACATCAAATCCGCAGCTCAGCTTGTTGCCTGTTTGTTCCTTTTGATGGTTTGGATCACAGGTCCTGTGCTCTAATTTCTCTCACAGCAGGATGATGATGCAGGCTGTGAATGTAGCTTGAATGGCAAATCTCGCAACAATTGTGGAAGAATTATGATTAGCTCACCAAGATTATGGTTCTTCATACATTCTTGCCTCAACACCATGAGCTTGGTTGAAATAGCTAGAGCCACTAGAAAATGCACCATATTCAAAACATACTTTTCGATTATCGTCTTGATTTTGGAAATTATTCTTGAAACTTTTCATCCTATTCATTAAAACCTCTTGATCTCTGTAAGGGGATACTCTCTCAGCTCCATTAGTTCCTCCTTGAAGCAATACTGGACTGTAATACTTTGGAAGCAAGGAATGTGCCATACAATGCAAAGGAGTGTTGCTTTTGTTCTATCTACTCTCTAAAACATTGTGGATGGCATCAAGAAAATCTGATTTACCTGTGGTGATGCCCTCTCCTTGGCGTTTGAAGATTATAAACATCATCGTCTCAATCATTGTATCCCACACGTCATATATCAGATGTAGCATCGGTGCATCAGTATAGGCAGCCCTTAACATGTCAATTAGTAGCTCTATAAAGCTCAAGAAGAACTCTAGCCTATATCTCCAAGTGTCATTGACAATGCATTGGTTCAACTCTTAAGGTTTAATTTCGGTTGGGATTTTTCCATCACCTCGGTTGGTCTTTCGACTAGGTTCCATAACCATTTTTTCTAGTGCTGGCTCAACATCTCTCAAATGTCTTGCCATGACATTACTTGAGTAGCGATTGATTATTCATAGTACCATACATCTGAACAACGAAATTGCTCAATGGTGACGAAAAAGCCCACCGTATAAAAGGACCTGTAGCAACGGGTAATAGTTGACCATGGCATTGGTGCTGGTTCAAATTGGAAGGGCAGAGACGACGGCACATTACCTGTCGGGATTGGCTGGAGGATGAGGCGGGTGAATTTCACTGGCACAAATTGGTGATTGGAAGCCCAAAACATATGAAATATGAAAACCTATCCCAGTATTTCTTCCCATACGCGAAACCCACCCCACGCTCAACCACGGTCAAGACTTCAGGTACAAATATGCTTCTCTCTCTTCTTTTCTTTTTCTTCTTCTCCCCATCATTCTATGTCTTTTTCTTCTGTTAATTTGGCTCAAAACCAAGTAAGGTACAAAAATTTCAGACTAAGGGATTAGGGTTTACACCATACTATGAACTAATATCTCATAGATAATGTTTGATTGTTAAGGGGCAAAGGCCCAGTTGGCCCAGTTGATGTCTTCAATCGTGGAACCTTACCCTTTCCCCTTTACTAAACTACTGCACTGGAATTTTGACCTGAAATTCTTGAATGTGTCTAGATGGGCAGGAGAATATGGTATGTGGGTACCGTGTGCAAGGTTTTAAAAAATGGCCGATTCGTAACGGTATTTCAGGGGTCCGATACCGATATACACCGATATATCGGTGCTAGTAAATTTTGCAGGCGTATCGCCGTTATGGAACCGTAACGGGCCGTAACGCCGATAAATACCGTTACGCAAGAGAGGAAATCTGATACTTTTGTCTCCTTCCGAGAATTATTGGAGAATCTCTGGCTCTCTGCATCTCCTGACTCCTCTGTCTTCAATTCTTCAACTCCTCAAGCATCAATCAAGTATTGTAAAGAACTTGAACTACAAATTACAATCAATTATTGTGCAAAACTACAAATTGAATTACTGTAGGCTCGTGAAAGGAATCTGCTTTCTTCAATTCTCCTCTCTATAAATTCCTCTCCACCGCAAGACCCAATTAACAGAAATTACAAACATACATACAAATCAGAGAGAATCAAACAAAGAAAGATGAAGAACTGAACTACTGAAGAAGTAGCAACTAGCAATAGCTGGGATTGCTGGGAAGGACGAAGCGTCAAAGACTCGAAGCCCGACTGGCCGAGCATAGCCATCGGCGTTTGGCTGCTGTCGTGACTCGTGAGTCGTCTCCCGCCGGTCGTTGACTGGCTTGACTCACCTGGGGGCTAGGTCACGGACTCACGGCTGACTGGTTGGGAGTTGGGATGAGTGTCGCGGTGGGCGTGGGAGAGACGGAGAGTGCACTGTACAGGACTGCAGGTGAGTTTTCTACAATTCTACTTTTCTGAGAGGGAGAGACCGAGAGAGTGAGTCTTCAAAGTTCCTGAACCTTCAATTCCTTCAATTAAAGTTAGTCAAACACTCTTATTTGTTTATTATGATTTATGACTTATCAAGTGGCAGTGGCACATTGTTTGTATTAGATTATTTAGATATTTAGATTTTAGTACTTCTGTTTATTGTTTTTCACTTACTTGCTTTTGGAATTATGTATATGCTTCTAACTTGAGGTTTTAAATTCAAAAACTTATTTTAATTGGTAATACTTAATAAACTTTTACCATAAATTGTAGATTAAATAAACTTTAACGATTTATAGTTTATGCTTTACTTTTGTGCAAATTTAATTTAAATACAATGTTTTTATGTTTTAGTATTTCATTATAGTTTTAAAATTGAAAGGTATCAAAATTTTATTTATTCAAGACTCAAAATGCCACGTCAAAGTGCGGGAGAGAATGAGGCTCCTAGTAATGATATTGGCTGGAAGTTTGCCGATGCGGTGCCAAATAATAGGCATAAATTGGTTTGCAAGTTTTGTGGAAATGTGATAAGTGGCGGTATTACTCGATTGAAACATCTTGTTCATCTAAAAGGACAAGTTTCAAGTTGTCCTGCTGTTAGCGGTGAAGTTAGAGTAGAAATGATGAACCTTCTTCAAGGTTATAAAAAATCGCAAATAGATAAGGAGAAAAGGAAAGAAGAAGTGGTGCAACATATTAGAGAAACTCAGCGTGATACTGATAGTGATGAAGATGACTGCCGTGTTGTTTCTAGTGATGATTTAGATCAAGAGATGACAATGGCACGGAGGGAGTCCATGAGAGAACAAAGAGAGTTTGAGGAACGACAAAGGTTTAGATCAAGTGCAGGGAAGCGATATGATGTAGGAGGGAGTAGTGGGTCTCGGCCTCGTGTACCTAAACGATCTTCTAGCATGTGTGAGTCTGCTAGTGAAAATAGGTGGGTTGATCTAACTACACCAGAGTCAAGATTGCAAAATGTGGATGTTGATCTTCATCGATATAAAGGCTCTAAGCAGACTAAGATCAGCACATCAGTTATGAAAGGTCTGAGAAAGAAGTTGGGCATAGCAGTTAGCCAATTTGTTATATTTGGCCGACATTCAATTAACTCTATAACAAGTCCTTGGATTGATCCGATGTTGGATGTTGTAAGAGAGGTAGGAAAAGGAGTGAAGCTTCCCACTCCTCACGAGGTCAGTGAAGTTTATTTGCCTAGGGAATTTGAAGCTTTAAAGAAGTGGATTGAATCTCAACGGTCTATTTGGCAAGAGAGGGGTGTAACACTCATGTGTGTGATGGATGGTCGAGTGGTACCAGAAGACATTTAATGAATTTTGTAGTTTATAGCACTTGTGGTACAATCTTTCACAAGTCTATTGATATTACAAATGTTCCGAGGGGACGGGAGATTATTACTTTGGAATCATGGACAAGGTCGTTGATGAGATTGGGGAGCAATATATTGTTCAAGTTGTAACGGACAATGAAGCTGCCATAAAAGCTGGTGGCAAAAAGCTTATGGAGAAGCGGCCAAATTTATATTGGACTGCATGTGCTGCTCATTGCCTTGACCTCATTCTGGAAGATATTGGCAAGAAGAAAACTGTTGGAGAGGTGCTAGGAAAAGCAATGGCTATCTCCAGGTTCATTTATAACTTTGACTGGGTGATTGATTATATGAAAACCTACACCAATGGCAGAGAGCTTCTACATCCTGCAATCAAACGTTTTGCTACAAATTTTATTACTCTGGAAACCATTTGCAGATTTAGGGGGCCTTTGGAAGATATGTTTAGGTCTTATGAGTGGAATGCACGTACATATTCAAAATTGAGCAAGGGCAAGTTGGTAAAGAAGATCATTTTTTATCGGAGCTTTTGGACTAAAGCTGTTGATATTTTGAAGGTGCAAGAGCCACTTGTAAAGGTTCTGCGGTTAGTAGATGGAGATGAGAAACCTACCATGGGTTTTCTTTACGAAGCAATGGCGAGGGCCAAGCTCGCCATTCAAAAGAATTGTCGGCGTCCAACAAAATATATCAGCATAATTGAAAAGAGGTTGGATTTTCAATTACACCAAGATTTGAACATGGCCGGTAAGTTACTAAACCAATATGTAACTATAATTCATTGTTTAAATCAAATATAAGTATTCGGTAATTAGTTATTTTTTTCATGTGTTAGGCTACTTCTTGAATCCACAATTTCAATATGGTGAATCTTTCTTGGGTAATAGAAATGTGTTGGAAGCAGTTAAAAAGGTGATCCAGAGGCTAGAGCCTCTTGTTGACAATCAAATCAGAGCTATCAACCAAGTGAGTATAATAAAATATGTACTTACATATTATAATTTGTATTGTACTTTAAACTTGGTGTACAACGTGCTTAAAGTTCTACCCATTATGCAGATTTTGTTATTTCGTGACAGACATGGCTCTTGTGGAACAATATTGGCCCAAAAAGCAGTTAAACAAACAAATCCGGGTAATTAGACAAACTATAACATTTATATTCTACAATAACAAAATTGTTATTGGTTGAAGTTTTAAATCTTAATTGTACGGTTGCTAGTACTATGCAGCTGAATGGTGGATACATTATGGCAATTCTGTGCCTGAACTTCAACGAATAGCTATAAGGGTGTTGAGCCAAACAACATCATCTTCTAATTGCGAGCGTAACTGGAGTACCTTCGGCCTCATACACACAAAAACAAGAAACATATTGAAGTCCCAAAAGTTAAATCGACTTGTCTATGTTTATTACAATATGAGGCTGAAGATCCGACATGCTACAAGGAAAAGCCAAAAAGAAATAAAAGATGCTTTTAACTCCATATGCTTGGATTACATATTTAATGAAGATGATCCATTAAGTGAATGGTTGGAAGAGAGAGAACACCCTGTATTGGATGGCCAAGACAATTTTGAGTGGTTAGATGATTTGGATCTTAATGACGAGGACTATGTAAATGCACATATGGAACCAGATACCGACTGGCGGTGGTGATCATACCGAAGAACAAAGTGACGACTTCATTGAGGTTACTTCTGGGTCACCTTATGGTGGAGAGGTTGGATGGAATGGAGCTCGTGATAATGAAGTGATCGGTAATCGTGAACAGTTGCCCCAGTCAGAAAATTGGGGAGCATCAAGGAGACGTGGACAAGTAACACGTCCACGTCCACATGCTTCTAATAATGCTCTAGCTGATGCTTCAAGAAACCTGGAGGATTGTTTTGGCAATCTTGGACTTGGAAGATACCCACAAGGGCCACAATCCGCCTATCCTTCTTATCCTCAGCCATATCCGCCACCACCATTGTACTATTATCCACCGGTCGCTCATTGCCCACCACCACAGTTTTATCCTCACCAGCCATCTCTACAGAGTTATCCACATGGTTATCTTGTTTTGCCAGTGCCTCAAGATCATAATTATGTTGGACAACAAGAATCTAGTGGATCCCAAGGTTATTTTGTACAACAACAACGACAATCAGAGTCCCAAGGTTATTTTGCACAGCAACACCAACAAGAAGCAGGGTCCAGTCACTCCAGTGCTAGTAATAGTAATAACTATGGGGTTAATGCTACAACTACGTATTTGGAGAGGGATGTAGTGAATATAGAGATGACATAGAGATCGAAGAACCTGCACGACATTCATTTTGGTGGTAGAAGACTTGTCAAATGCAGCAGCTCTGATGTCAGTGACATTAATATGTGGAATTTTATAAGATATAAATAATGAGAGTTAAGTTAGGCTCTTTTTTAAATTTAGTTAATAATTTTATGGTCAGATTGTGTACAACTTTTTTGTTTTGTCCAAATATTAAATTATTCTCACTTGGACTGAATTAAAAGAGATTTTGACCCAACAATGTGTTTAAAACAAACTTTAAACCATTAAAAGCATTAAAATGAAAGATCTTAAGCTCCCAACCTTCATATCATTGAGTCTTAAGCATTTACTAATGCTTGAAAAAATTTGACAGTTGCGATAACTGATTCCCGTTACGTAACGTCCGATACGCCCTATACCGTTACACCGCGACCATTACGTATCCCGATTCCGTGATTTAAAACCATGACCGTGTGTATGTGTGTTGTCTGTGTGTGTGGGTAGGGTGGGGTGGGAGGGGTATGTGTGTGTCGTGCGTGATATGGTGTGTCGTTTGTGTCGTGCGTGTTTGTGGAATGGGGTGTCTTTTTCTGTCTCGTGTCTCTGTTTGTGCACCAGATTTCAGGTGATGAGGTGTTATGTAGTGGGTAGGTAGCTGGGTAAGTGGTTGGTAGGGGGTGGGGTGGTTCGTGGGTGATGGGGGTGTTTGTGTGTGTCTCTGGTTTTTCTTCCAGCAAGAGATACTTGCTCCAGATGAGCACTATATGCGTAGGAGGTCCCTTACCTTATGACATTTTTTTCAGCTTCTTATAGAAAATTGACGAAGCTCAGGATTGGATTGTCGCCTTACTGCTTGACTTAAGCTAACCAGGTTTTTTCCATTGGGGAGGAGCTTCTCAGTCTACCTGACCGCTAGCACTCTTCCTGCCTTTCAAGTCTTTCTCATTCAAGTAAGCTAGTTACTGCTCTTCAAGCAAGTCAGCGGTTTTGATCCGATAGGCCCTGATCCTGGGGTATAGAGCAGCAGGAAGTCGCTACCAAGCCTTTATTTGACGGGAAAGATTCAATCCCGGAGAAAGAGTTCACCTAATTTGGACATCCATTCTGATCCGGAAACCACCGTGGTTGTTACGTGGTGTATGGGTCGCTGGGTAAGCTGTGGTACGGGGTGGGTTTTCGCATGTGTGGGGGAGGGTAGGGGCTGTTCGTGAGGCCTTTTGCTGCTGCAGACCCACATGGACATTCCATGTATCACCATGACGTATAAGTAATTTTTTATTAGACATTACAATAGCTAATAATGATAGCCATTTAGCGCCTTAGATTAGGGTACATTTGTAACACATTTCTGTATCATTTTGCATTATAAAAATGTTACTCCTGTGTTGTTGAATATATATTAGCGCAAAAATTAATCAAAAAACAGCTGCTAAAATGAAAAGTATACTGATAACTTGTTTGTTACAAGCTTCTAGCACATTTAAATCACAAATACTTGCACCTTGGTCCTTGGCATATTTTTAGAAATGTCAGATTTGGTCAAAGGGTTATTTACATTTTGATTTATAGTGGTAAGGGTGAGGATGGACATGGAGTGGTAATAAATCCACGGGCACCATAGTATCATCAGATTTGAGTTCCCTCCAAATAAACATAAGCTGACTTCCCAAACACTCTCTTTACAATGCATAAAATTAAGATGGTTGAAGTAAATGTGTTAATGAGCATTTAGCTGTTCAGATAGTAAAGAGATTGTAGGTGTGCAGGAGACAATTGAATACACCTACAATTGTTGCAGTGCATGCTTGTCGAATATATGCTTGTATTGGGTCTTTGGACCTTGCCATATGGGCTCAGATAAGGTCTCATAGTGTTTTAGGGCTGCATCAAGCTGTATTGCTTGAGCTCCACCACTCCACTTAGGCTCCTTTGCCAGAATCTAGGAATACCTTGCGTTTACCTGATTTTTTTTCCATTTTAAGTTGCTTAAAAGCGAGGTAGGACAGATGGCTATAAGGTTCCTTTAAACTATTGTATTGCATTACAGCATGTGGAAATTAGAATTTTCATTGAAGCTATCACATGATCTAGTACGAAAGTGGTTGTTCCTTCATTCTGTCGACTGCCCCAAAGTTTGTCTGTATTGAATAGAACACTTACTAACATCATGCTAGCGGTGCATAGTTCTTAGACTGACAAAGTGGTGTAAGCCCATTTTGTAAAACCAAAAGCTTCAGTTTATGAAGGAGGAAATAATTAGGCTTGTTAGCACTAAGGAAATGGTTTGTATTCTTTGTTTGTGGTTCTTTGTTTGTTTCTGGTCAATAGAAATTTGTGATGATCCATACAAGTTTGTTAGATCAATAGAAACTTGGAGGAAGTCTTTGTCAATAAAAAAATCTGCAAAACAGCTGGTTATTATACGTATAAAAAATCTGCAAAATAGCTGGTTATTAGCTGAAATTTGAATAAATGTTAAGTATCAATTCCCAAGTCTAATAGTAGCATTTCTTTGTATGCCATCACCATATATAGGAGAACACAAATGCAACAATGGAGATGAGAAGAGTTCTCATGATGTCTGTTGGGAAGAAATGGAAGGAATGGAAGCATTCCGTGAAGGCCAAGGGTTATGATCCATATGATAACGATGTTGAGCGCTTGGCAAATCGCCCGAATAGGGTGGAAGAGAATCAGTGGCCTATTCTTGTCTACTATTGGGGTGACAAAAACGTGAAGGTATGTTTCAAATGGCTTGGACTGACTTTTTAGTAGCATGTACTTACAAAGAGATCTTTTTCCCATGTTGGCTCTGTTTAATACCTAATCATGCTTCTCTGTTTTCTTTCAAATGCTAGACAAGGAGTGAAAAGAACGAAAAAACAGGGAGAAAATGAAGTTCCCTCATACAAATGGTCGGAAGAGCAATGTTCAAGTAAGAGTGGAGGTAAACTCTCATATACGTACTAATATAATTGTTAGTTAGTGCACATGACTAGTGAGCTCCAATTAACATTTAAATGTGTTTTCTTAATGGGGATGTAGCTAAGGAATGCTATCAGTAGAGACCCATCTTGTCGTGAGTTTTTTAAAGGAACACACAAGTGTAAGACCGGAAGGGTTGTAAATGAACCGAGTTGTTCACGAACAACTCGTTGTTGGTTCTCTCATAAACTCGTTCATGTTCGTTCACGTAATAGGTGAACCGAACACGAACACAATTTTAGGACTTGTTTATTAAACGAGCCGAGTTTGAACGTAATGATGTTTGTTTATTAATGTTCGTGAACAAGAGGGCTCGTTTACTTAACGAGCTGAACACGAGCCGGGTCTTATTAACGAACATCGGTTCATTTACTCATTAAAAAAATACAGTATATACACAAAATATCTATGTTGGGACGTGGAAGCCTGTGGATCACCAAATGCTTCATCTCTCTATCACCAAATTCATTTTCCTTATCTCAACTCAGACACTCAACAGTCAAAACACCCGTGCCCCCTCTCATCGATATTCAGGTAGTGGTCACACAGGCACACCGCCGGCCAGACCACCACCCACGCCACCGGCCAGACCACCGTCCACACTGCCGGCCAGATCATCGCCCACACTACCGGCCAGATCACCGCCCACGCCGCCGGCCAAACCACCGCCCACACTGCCGGCCAGATCACTGCCACGCTGCGGCCAGATCATCGCCCATGCCGCCTCCTTCTCTCAGACACTCGAACACTCAAAGACCCTCTGTCCCCTCTCTCATCACACAAGGACATCGCAGGCCAGAGTACTGCCCACACCGCCGGCCAGACCACCCCCCAAGTCAGGCCACAGGCCCACAAACGGCAGCTGCTCCTCCACACAAGCCAAGTTCTCTGATCACTGACGCCTCTCCAATTGCTGTCTTCTCATTCACAGACAAGCTAATTAGAGCTTATTGCTCTAAAGTGATCAGATTAGATCTTTTTCTTTGGTATGTTTTCGAGTCCCGGAAGTAAAGGCAGTAAATAAGTAGGAGTTCTACTCTTTCTTTAGCTGGTCATGGATATGGATTCTAATTGAAAAAATATATATACTTTTTCACAATGATGTATATAACATAACCACTGAAATACTAATAGAAAGGAGAAGATGAGTCAGCCCTTGACTTGAATGAAGATGGAGTGTTGATAAAACTAGTGCTCAAATTGCGTTACTTTGATAAAGGATTGACACTTTAGCTTCTGTCAGAGACCTTGGCGGTTATTTCTAGGTTCTCTTTCTCGTTTACGCTGCCAAGAAGTTAGCCACACCTGCAGCTGAGACTAGAATTTACCTGAGTTGCAGGCTGAAATTGAGGATCGTATCCTTCAGTCACAACTGTCTAAGAGTGGAAGCAATCAAAACTGGCCCAGTCCGAGGACGATTAGTGTTGTTGCTCCCATATTTTCCTTGGTAGCTGACATTTGAACGTGTTCTTTCTTCTTTCTCCTTGCTAGCTAGTCCAGTTAGTCTAATTTTTTAGGAAGATTTTCGTTCCACAAGCATATTTCACAGACTAGTTCCCTTGCAACTAGAAGTCGATCCGCTTCGTTTCTTTCCTTTCTTCTAGACCTTCTTAATTCTTACATTAATAATCATTAGTTTCTTCGTACATAAGAACTGATCATTTTATATCTTGTTCCCGCTTTGGGATGGTAATTAGATTGGATTCACAGAAAACACATGCGAAAATTGAGTGCCATGACAATTGATTATATCTAGTTCCTGTTTTATATTTTCATTTCTAGGAATGCAGACATGTTTCAACTGAGGCCCTCATAGATTGTGTTGTATTTGTTTGTTTGTGCTGATATATGTGGTATATAGATAATATACTCAAATACGTTAATGACTTTTTTTTCTTTGTTCTGCCCTATGTTGAGTTGTAGAGTAATTTATCTAGAATTTTTGTTACAAATATGTCTAGTGAAGAGATAGAATTATCATCAAATTCTTCTATATCTGAAAACTCATCACAACCGGGGCTTTGGCCAAGGCTATAATCATGAGTGGGGCATTGAACAATTAAGATTGGGTCACGTAACACAACTATGCAAACTAGATCTTAGATAGAATTTAGTCCTGGCTAGCTGAAGTGCTGGGTCGAGTGTAAGAGAGAGCTGCCACACAAACCATCTCTTCATGCATCCTGATAGTTTGTTCTTTATCCTTTTGTATTCTTTCCATTTCCACTTGGAGTGGGTCTAAGTAAGCAGATTCAAGCACCTCAGCTCTTATGGAAAGAGCTTGTTGAGGGTTGATGTTCTCAGAATCTGCAGCAATGTTTGTGTTCCTTAGAGTTGAAGAATCTGATTCATTTACATGCAAAGGCATACATGTAGAACTTATGATAAAGAATAACTGAAGCTGAATTTAGTCCTCACTTTCTGCTCTGTGAAGTTGAATTTGAATGCAGCCCTATCAAATACTCTTTTGCTGATAATTGTTGGTTAACTTTTCATTAAAGACATTACATTAAGAGTAATAGTTATCTTATTCTTGATGATCCAATTTTGTCTACTTTTTGGTGAATCTTAGTACTGTTTTACAATTCTGTCCTAGGTATAAAATGACATTCATTAAATTTTGTTTTCCTAAGATCTACAATGAGGTTGAGTCGAAAAAGAACATTGAGTTGGTGTCTGGTTCCTGCTTCAGGTGTATAAGGAATCTGTCTTGAATCGTGATTTGCATTGCTCGAGTGTAACTAAGGAAAGTAGTGTTGTGGGAGGTTCCAGTAGTACTACTTCTACCTACAAAGCTAAAGGGAATACATAATATGATCTTTATGTGGAGGAGCATGGAAAATGTGATGCCTGTTAAGTCTGACTTGGAAACATACCTTGAAGGAGTGTACATCTGTGAGGTGAATTCAGAGTCTCAGTTTGATGTTATTGGGTGGTAGAAAGCGAACAATCTTAAGTATAAAATATTGTCAAAGATGGCGGTTGATATACTTTCAATTCCAATCACCACAGTTGCTTTGGAGGTTGCCTTTAGCACCGGTGGTAGGGCTATAGACCCCTATCGTTCATCATTATCGACAAAGACTGTGGAAGCTTCGATATGTGGAGGAGATTGGATACGTTCCATATATGGCGTAAAGGAAGTTTATACTGTATGATATTCACTTATTTACATTTTTGCTATAGTTAACAACGTTATCTCATTGTGTCCTAGTATATTATATACGAAGTTTCTTGCTAACTCCCATCGGGTTTTTTTTTGTTGTAGCGCACAACCGAGGAAATGAAAGATATTGAACTGCCTCACTAGTAGTTTATGTAATTAAGGTATTGACTTGGTTGATTGAGTATCGTCACATTTGAATATTATTTATCTTTATGAAGTCAAATAGTGCATAGAATCATTTTTTGTTTAAACTCAACTCTTTTATCTGTTATGCAGGAGAAAATCAAGGGGAAACCTTAGCTTTTGTTGTGATTGCATGGGAGACACCTTTGTCTAGATGGTTTTTGGAAGTATAGCCACATCTTTTGTACAAGCATTTTGTATGACCTTTAGTCTACTACTTTGAATGTTATAAACTTGTAATAAAGGTATTCACCTACTTCACATCCCAATAGCATCAAGTCAATTAGTGCATATATATAGAAAATTGTTTAAACTCCTAATTGTTGGTTTTGTTTTTTTGCAGGACTAATTAAAGGAGAGAGCTGCACCTTTTTTGTGGACTACATGCTTGATAAGCTATTTGGACTATTGTGTTGGAAGTATAACCGCATATTTTGTACATGCTTAGCTACGTCTTTTGTACAAGGCATTTTTTGTATGGCATTTTTTGTAAACACTTGTCTAATGCAGTTGTTGTAATAAGTAATTGGCATTATATTTGTGGCTACAATAATGAATGTATGGAAGAACATAATCGTTAGTAACCGTATAAGGTTTGTAATGTGTTTCCAGGTTGTCTCAAAGCTAATTTAGTTTGTTTGTAGCAATAAGTTAATACGAACACAAACATGAACTCCAGCTCGAGCTTGGTTCGTGAAGCTTAAGACGAACGAGCCGAGTCGAGTTCAATCTCTTTAACATTTTCACGAACCGAACATGAACACAAAACTATATATGCTTAACAAACACGAGTCGAGCTCAAACACTACTCTATATCAAACGAATGAGTTTGAACATAGTCATGTTTGGCTCGAACTCGGTTTGTATACAGCCCTAAAGACTGGGGAGAAGCAGGGGTAATATACGGGCAATATACAACTGGAGAAGTGGCTGAAGTTGTTGTATTTTTCCCTCTTTCTTTTTTACCATAAACATTATCCATAATAAGTTTAAATAACGGTAGACTTTTTACTCTCGTCTACACAGGATAAAATGGACACGTTTGCATCAGAAAATCCAGATTCCGTTCAAGAGCCATCTTATGCTTTTAACGATACATTCTCCAAAGTCATGGCCCATGATAAAGATGGACGTGTTCGTGGGCTTGGGTTAGGCGCTTGTCCGAGTAATGCGTTTGGTTCATCATATAGAGTTGGTCGGGTAGCGATGAGAGACATTAGGCAAGAAGAGATAGATAAAATTCGTGCGGAGATGAAACAAGAAATGCAAACTCAAATAGCAGCCCAAGTGTTAAGTCAAGTATCAACTATCAAAACACAATTGGAGGCTACAATGAAAGATGAAATGCGAGCTGAAAAGGAACAGAGATGCAAACTCAGGTAGCAGCCCAAGTATCAACTCAAGTATCAACCATAAAGGCACAGTTGGAGGCTAAAATGCAAGAGAACATGATGTCCCATATACGGACTGTGATGTTGTCGATGCAGTCTTCCTAGGATGTTTCTTGCGGAACTGGACAAGTTAAATTTCACTCTTTCCTTTGTGAAAATTTGAAGTTCTTTTATCCAATTAGTACACATTATCTACATCGTGCTACTGGTAACAGGTTCCTGATGAATCAAGCGGTCGTCGAGTGGTATTATCATCTCATACAATACATCCAGGGAATATGCAGCATGTGCCACGAGTTTCACCAAGAAAACACTTTAAGGTGCAGCCAATTCCACAGAAGCAGCTGCCTCAAGATCAAGGGAATATGGAGCACGTGCTAAGGGTTTCACCAAGAAAACGCTCGACTCCAGTGATAGAGGTGTGTGAAAACTCTTTCAGCTTTAATAAGTTTTAAGTCTGTCACCAAAATGCTTACTGAATTTTAATAAATAGAAGCAATTGCTTGGATGTGGAGAAGCATTTGTTACTAGATTTGCACAGCCTTATGCTACTAGGTCTAAGGTAATGGCTTTTTCGGCGGTAAAAAGGGAATATTCTAATATCGAGTTCTTGGTTTTAATTTTGGCCATAATTATGGGAAACATTGTTATGTAGATGGATTTTAGTTTGAGGTAACCTAAAGTAAGGCAGCATACTAACTGTAGATAATGTGTGGAGGGGCTGATGCAGCACTTGTGGTGTTGATGTCGTATGACTGTGTGGGTATGTGTGCGCGTGGCTGTGGCTATTGTGCGGCAGAACGATGTGTGTGCGCAGCTATGTGGTGGTGGCGTGTGTGCGCTATTTGTGCAGATTTGTGTGTGTTGCCGTGGTGTGGCTTTGAGGTGCATATGCATGAGTGGCTGATTAGGCAGCATGGTGGTGAGTATGTATTTTCGATGGTGCGGCCGTGTGATTTGTGCGCATGTTTTGCTGGTTGTCAGCATGGTGTATGTGTCTATGTACTATGGGTTTGAAAAGGGAGGGAGAACTAAGTTGAGTGTCATGTGAAGGGGATCTTATCAATCGTTACCACACTAAGCTGTGTAAGGCACCATGAGTTTGGCTCAGGTGCATATGGGTCTTTCAAAGATTTGGAAGTGTTAGATAGGAGGACCATTTCCCCTTAAAGGACAGACCTAGCTTGAGAAAGAAAGTTCTCTTTACTAATGGCCTTGGAGTGCAACTATGAAACAAGGTTGGTTGCTATTATGTGTCTCTCAGTTGGTGGGGGCACTGCATGGATCGCTAGCATAATAATAAACAAAGAGATTGCAAGTTCTAAGCTCTATGAGATTATTGGTTGTTATCTACAACCAAAGGGAAGATACTAAGTAGATTAGCACATGTTTTGCTCACTTGAAAAGATCTATTTGAGTACTTATGTCCTAATCACAAGAAGATAAAGATGAGACTCTAGGCTGTATCGATGCATCGTTGATTTTATAACAAATATGAGAGTATATATCTTCATGTTATAATGGTAAAATTATGTATGATAGTCTACTAAAGAAGAACTTTATGAGGTGAATATCATTAGATCACCACCTCAAGAAATATTTAGAGTGTAAGCCCGACTGTCATCATATTCCAATGTACTTTGCGCGTATGTGAGTGTGAGTGTCTCTGTCTTATGCTTATATTTGATAGGTCTTATGTCGTTATGAACTTAGGAAAAGCAAAATTTACATTTTGAAGTAGTGCAACAGTAGTGTATTGCCCTAACTAAAATTGATGATATTTATGCTTTGAGTGTGATAATATAAAAGTAGTTGAAGAAACCTACATCGATTCTACTTGCTCTTGAAAGAGTCTAAAGGGCACTTTGTGAATATAGATTATCCTTGTTGGTTCCTCCCCTCAAAAGGGCATTTTGTTACCGGTGTATGTGTCCATGTACTATGTACACATCTTTGTCACCATGGTGTATGTGTCTATGTACTATGTGTCTATGTACATGGTTGTTTTTCATATCATTATGTAGGGGTGGAACTTGAGCCGGGCAACCCATGCCACCCCGCAAAAATATGGGCATGGACTTACTTTTGTAGTGACTATGGTGGATATGGGCTCAAAATTTTGGGCCCGCAAAAAATATGGGCTGGACATGGGCAAAGGTTTCTACAAGCCCGTCCAGCCCGTGGGAAAACCAGCCCGTCTAACTATTATATAATATAAATTACAATATATATATATATATATATATATATATATATATAACCCCATATATATATATATATATATATATATATATATTGTTTCCTTTAGTCATTAAAAACCGTGGATTATATAAGTCTATGCAATCTTGACCGTCAAACTTTTAACCTAATAGAATATAATTTCTTTTTTGTACTTTCTGAACTCTCAACCCTCACTTCGACAAAGTTAAAGCCTCAAAGCCAAAGGTATGCTCATATTCTTGTCTTATTTTTGTGAACCAGGTTGAGCGACACTTCCCACTTTTCGTTCATGTTTATAGATCTTTGAAGACTTTACTTTTTCTACTTTATTTCTTATTATAGAATTAGAGGCTCTTGTATTTTTTTCTCTCTCATTTTGTCCCAAATATTTCTATGCTTATATTTAAGTTCATTTTGAGACTTTAATGTACTTTTTTTCATTATCATGAATAAATTGTAAAGTTGGATGGTCAATTATATGTTTCGAATTCATTTAAAAAAAAAATATCGTAACCATAGACAACCCGTGGATATAGCCTGCGTCCGGCCCGTGTCTACCAAAATTTTGATGGGCTTGACGTGGACACATATTATTTGGCCCGTAAATGGACTGAGCTAGACATGGGCACAACTTTTAGAGAGCGAGCTGGTCATGGTCTAACCCTTGGGCCCGTCCAGCCCGCCCAAGTTTCACCGACATTATGTCTCTTCTTTTGTGTAACTAATGATTACGTATGATCTAATTGTTCAGGTTTCTCAACATAAAAAAGTAAAGAAGAATTTCGTCAGTTTGAAAAATTTGCAAAATATGATGCAAGAATGAGAAGGGGTACGTAGACAAGTTTTTACCTTTCTTAATGTATTATGTTTGTCGATTAGTTTTTCGGTTTAATTCGACTTATGTTATACCGGTTGAATTTATAACCTTCTTTCTTAATTTTTTTAATTTCCAAGTTTATATGACGAGAAGACATCAATGATTTAGTTGGACTTAAAGAACCGATATGCACTATGATGACATTTTGGATGAGATGTATATATCTTTAGGTTGGTTGTTCAACAACATTATATTTGTATGTTTTTTAAATTGAGAACTGTTGGATGGTTATGTATTCAGGATATGAATGTCGGATATGATATGGTTGATGAACGGCATTAGCTTGTTTGTAATGATGAGTTTATTAGATCCATAGATCGACTTAGTTGTTCGTCATTCGTGTTGGATTGGAGCAGGATTACATTAAATATACTTCATTTTACGTCATTTTTGTGAAAATGTAGCTATTACTAGTGTTAGACTGATGTATTTTTATTAGATTTCACAATATGGCAGACAAAGAATTAGTGACAATTGCTTAAAAGTGTCGTAAATAGGAACGACATTTCTAAGATAATGACACTAAACAAAACTGGCAGTTGATGGAAGTGTCACTAAATTAACGACATTTCAAACATTGTGTCGCCAAATAAACATTGACATTTTAAAGGAAGCATTGCTATATAATGTCGCTAAACAAAATTGGCACTTGAAGGAAGTGTCGTTAATTTAACGATGTTTCAAAAATAATGCCGCCAAATAAAAATAGAACTTTAATGTAAGCGTCGCTAACTTAGCAACACTTCTTGCAAAAGTGTCGCATACCTATGTTGACTATTGACCCCATAAGAGGCACTTGAAAGTGTCGTACAAAAGTGTCGTAAGTGGGACCCTAACGTTTATAACAAGTGTGGGAATTTCCAGACGGACGAATTTGCGACGGTTAAGAAAGCGTTGATAAAGTGTCAGAAAACCACTTTGCGACACTTTTACTGTCATTAACGACACTTTTCTAGTGTTGCCGAAACTCCTTTTTTTTTTTTTTGTAGTGGGTCCATGTAACATAGATTTTGGGTTACTGGCCAGCTAGGAAGGGAGTTGATTTCTTTTTTCAGTGATCTCTTTTTTAATTGGAGGGAAAAGTGAAAATGATGCTGCATATATGTAAGATGATATGTCAATGATACTACACATAATTGAAGGGAGTATTGGACCTATGATTTTTTAATATATTCACACACTGAGAAATGATTGAAATATGGTTTGTATAGTATGCTTAAAATCAAAACTGTCATCTTTATATTCATAATTATAAAAAACACGGCTTAACTTATTAAAAGATAAAAACTTTGGTTTTTGACAGGCCGTGTTGAAATGTGTTACAGCCAGCCTCATTTAAGCGATCCTGCTTGGAAGCATTCATTTTGGCCAAAGACAAACAATAAGAATTGTCTTGAATGTAAATTATGTGGCAATTGATATAATGGTGGGATGAGGAGAATGAAGGTACATCTTATTGGGGTTAGAACTGATGCAAGAAAGTGTGGATTAACCAGTTATGATATGCAATATGAAATCATAGAGTACATGAAAAAGAAAAAAAATAAAAGGACTTGAGAAGGATGATGATTCATTGTTAAGTGGGGCTTCATCCAAAAAAAAAACCTCGCGTAGGGACTTCAGTAGATGCAAATGTTGTTTTTTCTCCAGCCTAGGTGGAGTGTCAAACTACTGTTGATGATCATAACCTCAAAAAGATTGAGGAAAGAAATATAGTCATCCAACACTTTGCAAAGTGGATGATGTATCAAGCAGAGGTATCTTTTTATGCAGTTAAATTGAGGAGCTTTGCCCAAGCACTAGAAGCTGTTGGACATTATGGGGTAGGTTTGAGGCCTCTGACCTATCACGAGGTGAGGGATCCATGCCTTAGAAAGGAAGTTGAAAACACTAAGGAGTTATTCTTATTACAGCAAACCTCATGGAGGAAGTATGGTTGTACTATTATGTTGGACGACTTGCGGAATGTCAATGGCTAGAGAATAATAATCTTTTTGGCTAATTGGCCAGTGGAACTTTTTTCTTGAAATCTAGTGATGCGTCTAGTAAGATTCATGATCATAATTTTCTTTATTCAGAGTTGGATAAAGTGGTGGAAGAAATTGAAGAAGAGCATATGATTCAAGTTGTTTCCCAGAATGGATCAGCTTATATGAAAGTTGGCAAATTGCTGATGCAAAAGAGAAAGTGCTTGATCTACGTGCCGTGTGTTAGCCATAGCATCAACCTTATCTTAACAGACTTTGCAGAAATGCGCGCGACAAAATCCGTTATTCTGGATGCAAGAGAAATGGCTTCATTTAGTTATAGCCATAAACTTATCCTTGCATTCATTAGGAAAGAAACAGGGGGTAAAGAACTGGTAAGGGCTACCTTCACTCAGTCTGTATTTGCATTCTTAACTCTTCAAAGGCTTTACACGCATAAGCAAAGCCTTAAAGCATGGTTTGTCTCATAAAAATGGACCGAGAATCCATTGTCAAGAAAATCTTCTGGACAAAGAGTTTCAAATTTGGTCTTAAGTTCTAATTTCTATAGAGGGGTTTGTCATGGTCTTAGGGTTGGACAACCATGGCTTCAAGTGTTGAGGTTAGTTCATGGTGACAAAAAGCCTCCAATGGGCTATGTCTATGCTGCCATTAGATGTGAGGGAGAAGATTCGCTCTATTTTTGGTGATAAGCACAAATATTGTGAAAATGTTTTGAAGGTAGTCTCTAAGAGATGGCTGAGCAGTGTAATCAACCTCTTCATGGTGCTGGCAACTTCCTTATTAATCCAGACTATTACTATGATATGAAAGAAGTTGAGTGCAATTATGAAGTTGCATTCCTTGCTTGTGTCGAAATTATGATGAAGTCCAAATGAGGAAGATGAGATTCTTACACAGATAGATGCTTACAAGAATGCTAGAGATTTGTTTGGGAAAGGTTCAGCAATAAGATTGAGATCAAAGAAGCAGCCAAGTAGTTATCTAACTTGATTTTTCGTTTTCTCATATTCTCAACTTCACCTTACTATGCAATGTCTTACCCTACGTTTATCTATATTGCTTTTTTTTTTTTATTGCAGCTGAATGGTAGGACACCTTTGCCAATGGAACTCCAGAGTTGAAACACGTGGCATTGCGTACTTTAGGCCTTTGTTGCACTTCATCAACCTGTGATAGAAAATGGGTCGATTTTGAACTTGTAAGCTCAAAGCCTTTCAAATTTTTATATTTTAATCTTATTGAAATTGTTGGCATGCAAATTCATTTATCCTTGGACCACATTCATCCTCGTGGAAATAAGCACAATAAACACAAAATATTCTTATACAAGGTTCTTTAATCATCAAGTTGCATAGTAAGGGCAAATTTTTCTTGAGGTGTACAGTTTAACACTACCCCTAACCTTATGGCTTTTAATAGAACTATTGGCTAGGCTACCTTTTAAGAACTCTATACATTTGGCTTAGCCAATTTGTATTGTGTTATCTCATATGTGTTGTTAAAGTCATCAACTAGGAACCCTGAAAAAAGATCGGAAACTAAAAATCCTCACCTTCATACGGCTCTCTCTCAGAGAAAGCAAGCCAGCTTCAATGCATATGGCGTTGATATTAGCCCCAGAATATCATCTTTAGTCATAACAAACTCTTGTAGGTTGACATCATCGGCCAATGTCATCCTGAATGTGTGGAACGAATACCATAAATCATAAACACTAGCAGTTAAGGTATTTGATTCTCATAAGAAGAAACTTATCAACAATCATTTCTCATTGAAATTGGGGAGCTCTATTACCAATTTTACTTGTGTTAGTATTTTTCACAACTTCTATTAACTGGTCATCATGCTAATATACGGCTTATGATTATGCCTAACCTAATTTACTTGTCAAATTCAGATTCACTCAAAGAATATTAATCGACTTGAGCAAAAGAGGTTGAGTGATCTTGTGCTTGTCCAATATAACCAACGTCTCCGTGAGAGGTTTTTAATAAGACAGTCAAACCCGGGAGCTTATGACGCTATATCATACGATGAGGTCAATGAATCGAGTGAATGGCTGACTGGATTAGTGCCCGCTGAAGATAAGCTTCATTTTCTTGGAAACCTTCGATGCTCCGAAGTTAACTTACAATTTGAGGAGTCGGATCCTTGGCAACTTGTTTAAGGAACAAGACTGGAGATAGATATGAAATCTTTGATGACGATGTAACTCAACCCCCAGATCCGGAATCATGTGAGGAAGCAAAAGCTAAATTTGATGAACTAAATCACGATGACGGTGATATTGAGGAAGATTCCTCTTATGGAGACAGTGGTGCTGAGTTAGTGTTTGCCACAACTGGTGATGGGCTTGCTGGTGCTCAGTTCTTGGACGAGGATTTGAACTTTATCCCACTTGATGACTTTGTTCACGATTTATTTCCAGAGTGAGATCCAATGGAGTACCTTAACAAGTTGTCATTTGCGTGCACAAATATATTCTACTGTATTTTGTTTTGGAGGGTATTATTGTATTTCATTTTGGAACAATTACTTTTACTGGTAATGAAAACTAGTTTGCTCTTTTGCTCCATATTCTTGTCAGTGAATGTTGACAGCATATGCCATGTCCTTAAAAATACAGGAGAAACAAATGATGGTGATTGGTACTTGTAACTTCCCCGACCAAACTGCAGTTACTAAAGTTCAGAAACATTCACTTTGGTGGTAACCTGTTTCTCCTGTACAGTGGCTTGGACAACTTTTTCAAGTGTTCATGCATATTGCAGAGCCAAAAAGGAATCATTCTATAAATAAACAACAATGTTTTACATTGCAAGAAGATATCTAGTCACTTGCAATACAACATGTTGACAACTTCTAGCTAGTATGCATTTGCATATATTACATGAGAAAAAGAAGGCATTTCGTTAAAATGGTGAACAAAACACAGGTTGAGGTCTGAAATTTGCTAAATCTCGGCAAGCAACCCGCTACACATCTGCCTCATGATAACAAAAGGTGACTTTTGGCATTTGCTAAATCTTGACAGCATTTAGCAGTCATCCATAAAGTGTTCTAACCAGACAACCTGCAAAATTAAATTAGACATGTAAGCACATGAACTTTTGACTACTAAATGAAGTTTCATTACTTGGAAACCTTTAGGATACTAACACAATGGTCTTGCGCGCTATACAACTGAGATCCAACCAAATACTCAACCATCAAAGGTTGCACAGTAGAGATCAAAGTCAGTCGAATACTTACATACTTGATTACACATACTACTCCAGTAGCTTCTAACAGCGACACGGTGATTCATTAGAGAATGCACGCAAGAAAAAGGAGAGAAAAAAAGCAAGAGCCCTATCAAAATATGTGTTAGAGAAATTGGGAAATGAAACTAAGACCACAAACATGCATATATAGAACCGGAAAAAAAATTAGAGTTCAAAAGCATTCCTTGCAAAAGTGACTGCCTACACCATTATATCCAAAAAGAAGGGAACAAAAGTAAAGAGTAGCAGCTGATCTTAGGTCTCTGTTATATGATTTAGGTGATGAATCCCTTGATTAAGAAGATCCAGTTCACATCAAATCTAAAAAGGCAAGTCTACTCGTCTCTCCAGACTATTCCTACCAATTTGTGGTATCTTATAATGATTGCTTCCACAAACTTTCATCGTCTCCGACATGCACAATTGCAATGTTAAGAAAACATACTAAGGCTACGGGGTAACAACTTATCAAACGATTTCTGTATAGCATCAACTAACTCATTAACAGTATTAGGAGCTTCCTGATACTGAAGTGATTGAATTGCTCAAAAGAAACCAAGATCTAACACGTTGAAGTTCGGGCTGTTTGGAGGTTGATAAGTAAGTTGTATATCAAATCCATCCTTAGATGCTACTTCCAAATATTTGAAATCCTGAGGTTCGATATGTGGCTTAGCATTGTCTTGTTGAATAAAAATTATACGTGAACTAGAACTAGGCCATTTGTTGCAAATTGCAGGCAAGACTTTCTCAATTAGAAACTAGTTGTATGTATCTTTATTGACCGATAGAATTGGTTTCGTTTCCAAATTTCCCGCTGCACGATTCTTGCTACCACGCTTAGCAGGCTCCTTAAACATAAAAGGAAATATGCCAATTTTTTCCAGAGAATTCTTCAACACGTGATGGATCAAATCGAGGGCGAGCTACTGCAGCTAAAAACATGATTTTCGTGATAATATTTTTGCTTTTGCATGAATGTTCAAGCTCAATTTTGTGAGGGAGAAGGTAATATGTTAGACCCTGCATATTTAAATGATTATAAAAAAAAGAAAATAATAAATTTAGAGAGTTTGGGGTCGTTGTGGTTATTTTAGAAGAATATAATAATATTCTTTTCTAAGACTTTTGATGATTTATGTATAATATATTAGGGGTGCAACTTGGGCCGGGCAACCCGTGGACAACCCGAGCCAACCCGCAAAAATATGGGCATGGACTTACTTTTGTAGTGACCATGGTGGACGTCGGCTCAAAATTTTGGGCCCGTAAAAAATATGGGCCGGACATGGACAGGTTTTTACAAGCCCGTCCAGCCCGTGGAAAAATCAGCCCGTCTAATTATTATATAAAATAAATTACAATATATATATATATGTTACAATATATTTATTTTGTTTCCTTTAGTCATTACAAATTGTGGATCACGTAAGTTTATGCAATCTCGACCATCAAATTGTTAACCTAATAGAATACAATTTATATTTTGTACTTTCTCAACTCTCGGGCCCCACTTCGACAAAGTCAAAGCCCCAAAGCCGAAGTAATGCTCATATTCTTGTCTTATTTTTCTAAACCAGATTGAGCGACGGTTCTCACTTTTTCGTTCATGTTTAGAGATCTTCAAAGACTTTACTTTTTCTACTTTATTTCTCATTATAAAATTAGAGACTCTTGTCTTTTTTTCAATCATTTTGTCCTAAATATTTGTTATCATGCTTATATTTATGTTCATTTTGAGACATTAATGCACTTTTTTTCATTATCATGAATAAATTGTAGAAGTTGGATGGTCAATGATATATTTCGAAATCGTGTAAAAAAAAAAAGTAATTCGTAACCATGGACAACCTGTGGACAGCCCGCGTCCACCAAAATTTTGATGGGCTTGGCGTGGACACATATTATTTGGCCCGTAGATGGGCTGGGCTGGACATGGGCACGACTTTTGGAGAGCGGGTTGGTCATGGTTTAACCCTTGATCCCGTCTAGCCCGCCCAAGTTGCACCCCTATAATATATCCTAGGAGTCCAACAAAGTTCAGAAAAGTCACCAGAGAATCCCTAGGGAAAGTCTCTTGGGATTCTGATCATTAATTCGAGGTAAGAATTTATTTCGAGTACCGAATTGAGGTTTGTAGTTAGAACCCTACAAATTTTTGTTATTGTTAGAATCCTAATTATAACGCTTGGGTATATTAATTTTAGGACTTTTGATACAATTTGATTGAGAAGATCAACATTTTGGGTTTAATTGTGCAAGTAGAGGTAAGGGATTTTTTTTTTTTTAATCTAAATCGGCGTTGGATCGATCATTCATTTAACGATTTAATTCTCAATTTAGCTATCTCGATTTTTGGGTCGTCACTGTACAATTTCGGCTAGAATTTCTAACGTTTCTTGTTGCCTCGATTTTTATGCCTTAGGCCGTTAGCCATCAGATTCTAATGTTTCTTGCTACCTTGATTTACGTGCCTTCCTCCGTTAACCATCACTTGCGGCTGTCGATTTGTTTAAAGTTCTATTAACGTGCTTTTTTTTTTTTTTTCCGTCTGTAGCCTTCATCAGCTTTCTTCCTTGTTCTGCGTGTCTTCATTTATTCTTGTTACTGTGTCTTCATGGCTAAGTCATCACGGCTGGGATCCTGGGTTAAGTTTCTGCCTTTCAAATTTCAAAGCATGAATGATCATGTTTTCTTTTTCTTTTAGTTTTTTCCACTGCCATATGTCCTGATTTCCATCAAATGTAGTATTTTACTCTATGGTTCATTGGAAAAGAGAAAAGCCACTGGTATTCTACCTAATAATGTGTTTATTCATTTCATGATCATGTGGTATTCGGTTATAATTTATTTGTATAAATTTTGAGTTGATTGACTTCACTTCTAATAATTAAATTTTCTTTCTTTTCTTTGCTTTCCTCTTTGTTGACATAAATATATTCCTGAATAGTTTCTAGAATTATTGAAGTACTCCACTTGAACTCTTTCGTAAGTATTCGTAAGGTTCTGCCACCAGACTTGGCATAACTTATAGGTAACATTTTATTATTATTATTTTGTGAGTCATGTCACAGTGTATGTGACGCTTCTGTTTCTGACTTACCCACGTGGATTGAAACGTGGGCTAGCTCAGTGGAATGAGTTAGAAATCGTGATCTTATTTTCTGAACATTGTCTCACGTGTCAGTGATGACATGTGTGACCTTATTCTGAATGGATATCTAGTGTCTGTCTCTGTACAATAATGTATTTTTGACATTTTGAAATTCTGTCTTTGTACGAAAATATATTTTGACACATTAAAATTATGTCTCGTACCTGTTCCGTTAAAGTTTTGTACCTCCGAAATTTCGTTCTTCAGACATTTTTTTGTACTCCTTTTGGTTGGTACGTTGAGTGACCTTACTGGGCATTTGACTCACTCCCTTATTATTTTTCTCTCAGGTGATCAGTAAAAAGGGGACTGGATTGCAGGACTAGCCGTGTGATTGAGATCTAGCAATTTATATCAGAGTCAGTATTAGTAGTTTAGTTTGGTTATTTTTAGAAAGGACAATAGAAGGACTTATGTGGATTTGGATGATTAATTTGAAACTCCGTGTATGAGTAATTTGGTGACTTAATTACTGTTTTAGGTCTATTTGACATGTAATTATGTGACTTGGAGATTTTGTTTTAGATGCTCCGAATAACCAGTTTGGGAGACTTTTGAAAATTTGAAGTTTTCTGGTTTTATTGATTTGAAATTTACGATTCGAAAATTCGAGGCATTACATAATACCTTTATGCAAATTTAGACATGTAAAACCATTTTTCGTCTACATGCAAAAAATCAAGCATATCCCGGAAAACTGGACTACTATCAATGCTAGTTGGGTCAAGCATATTGATAGAAGATTCTAACCTTGATTTCTTATTTTCCTCTGTCAAATACAGTTCAATGGCATTTGAATGCTGCCAAATATGCCCAACCTTTACCAACCTATGTAAACAAGATTTTGGCGCGCTTAAAGGTTCTGCAAGGGACCAAATATTTGTTCATTGATGCAATGCAACATCTGAGACACGACTTATATCGATTTCAATTTGTTTAAGTCCTACTCTTCCTTTCATCTTAGATGAAACATCAGATGCATACCCAATAGAAAAACTCACTTTTCCTTGCCGCCATATTCGTCGGATAGTGCAGCTTGACACGGAGAAAAGCTTTGAGTAGCATGAACTACTCCATTTTGACTTTGCTTCAGTAAGGTTTCAAAGATGGCTTATCGTTGGTCATTGGTCAAGTTTTTTCCTCTTATGGTCATCGGCTCAAGATAATGGAGTAGAAGCAAGGTGGAAATACTGATCCCTTTCATGGCTAAAATGCTCTTAATAATCGGGAGAACAAATGAAGCTTGAAAAAAAACTATTGTTACTAAAATCTACTGCCAATAACAAAGAGGGAAACAAAGAATTGAAAAGAAAAAAGATGAACAGAAACGCCTAGTCGGTGATCGCCTAATTGGTGCATAAGAGACAATTAAAAAAAGAAGCATGGGGGTGTAAAAATAGAAATACGGAGTATAAACACTACATTTGCATAGGCGTAAGGCCGCATAAGCCGTAAAGCATAAGGCGATCAAATTGGCTAAGGCGTTCGCCTCAAAAGGGTGTTTGACACCATACGCCTTACGCCTTACCCACCGCCATTCAATGCCATGCGCCTTAGGATCGAAAAAGGCATAAGCAGCCTCAGCCCCATCAGAGAATCCTAAACTAGAAGGGTGGACTAACAAAAAGCTCAAACTAGAAGAGGATCGAAAAGGATGAATGAACAAAAAAAAAAAAAAGAGAAGAAACATAAAACTCAAACTAACCTGGATAATCTTGTCGATCTGTTTTCGAGCCCAAGTTATCGCCAATCAATTTTTTGATCTCTTTGTTCCCATAAGTTCTATCTTACCCTAATTTGCAAACTGAAGTTGTTGGTGGCAATTGGTTTGACAAATTTCAGGACCTTCAAGAAAAAAAAATTAATTTATGAAAGAGATGAGGAGATGGTAGATTTGGAGAAAGAGGATGGGGATGGTGAGAATTGATGTAGCGAAAAACGGCGGTGGGTGCACGATTTGCATCCCCTAATTTAAGACTACTATGTCCCGCTGTGGAGTGTGAAACTTTGTTATTGGTTAGTCTTTGTTTGAAAGGAAGACAGCCATGGGTAGAGAAGGAAAGGAAAAAGAAAGTAGTGAGGACAGGAGAGGACATGAGATACCTGTATTTCGGGTAAATCAAGAAGGCTGTGAGGAATAGAAAAGGAAAAGGAAAAGGAATGGAAAAGATAAAATAAAAAGGATAGTGGTATAATGGAAAAAGAAATATTTGATATTTGTAAGTGAGGGTAATTTTGGAAAGATGATTATATTGGGCATTTTCCTTAAAGTTTGTGTAAGTCAAACGTAGGGATGTATACGAACCGAGTTCGAGCTGAACATGACTATGTTCAAACTCGTTCGTTTTATTATAGAGTTGTGTTTGAGCTCGTCTCGTGTTCGCTAAGCATTTATAGTTTTGTGTTTGTGTTTGTGAAAATGATCAAGAGATTGAAGTCGACTCGGCTCGTTCGTCTAAGCTTCACGAACTGAGCTAGAGCTTGAGTTCGTGTTTTTGTTCGTATTAACTTATTGCTACAAACAAACTAAATTAGCTTAGAGACAACCTGTAAACACATTACCAACCTTATACGGTTACTAACGTTTATGTTCTTCCATACATTCATTACTGTAGCCACAAATATAATGTTAATTACTAATTACAACAACTGCATTAGACAAGTGTTTACAAAATATGCCTATACAAAAAATGCCTTGAACAAAAGACATACCTAAGCATGTACAAAATATGCAGCTATACTTCCAACACAGTCCAAATAGCGTGTCAAGAATGAAGTCCACAAAAAAGGTGCAGCTTTCTCCTTTAATTAGTCCTGCAAAAACCAAAACCAACAATTAGGAGTTTAAACAATTTTCTATCTATGTGCACTAATTGACTTGATGCTATTGGGATGTGAAGTAGGTGAATACCTTAATTACAAGTTTACAACATTCAAAGTAGCAGGCTAAAGGTCATACAAAATGCTTGTATAAAATATGTGGCTATACTTCCAAAAACCATCTAGACAGAGGTGTCTCCCATGCAATCACAACAAAAGTTAAGGTTTCCTCCTTGATTTTGTCCTGCATAATAGATAAATGAGTTTAGAGTTTAAACAAAAATGTGATTATATGCACTATTTGACTTCATAAAGATAAATAATATTCAAATGTGACATTACTCAATGGACCGAGTCAATACCTTAATTACATAAACTACTACTGAGGCAGTTCAATCTCTTTCACTTTCTTGGTTGTGCGCTACAAAAAAAAAGATGGAAGTTAGCAAGAAACTTCGGAAATAAGATACTAGGACACAATGAAATAACGTTGTTAACTATAGCAAAAATGTAAATAAGTGAATAACATACAGTATAAACTTCCTTTACTCCATATAAGAAACGTACCCAATCTCCTCCACATATCAAAGCTTCCACAATCTTTGTCGATAATGATGCGCGATAGGGGTCTATAACCCTACCACCGGTGCTAAAGGTAGCCTCCAAAGAAAATGTGGTGATTGGAATTGAAAGTATATCAACCGCCATCTTTGACAATATTTTATACTTAAGATTGTTCGCTTTCCACCACCCAATAACATCAAACTGAGACTCTGAATTCACCTCACAGATGTACACTCCTTCTTCAAGGTATGTTTCCAAGTCAGACTTAACAGGCATCACATTTTCCATGCTCCTCACATAAAGATCATATTTTGTCTTGCCTTTAGCTTTGTAGGAAGAAGTAGTACTACTGGAACCTCCCATAACACTACTTTCCTTAGTTACACTCGAGCAATGCAAAGCATGATTCAAGACATATTCCTAATACACCTCAAGCACGAACCAAACACCAACTCAATGTTCTTTTTCGACTCAACCTCATTGTAGATCTTAGGAAAATAAAATTTAATGAATGTAATTTTGTACCTAGTACAAAATTGTAAAACAGTACTTAGATTCACCAAAAAGTAGACAAAATTGGATAATCAAGAATAAGATAACTATTACTCTTAATGTAATGTCTTTAATGAAAAGTTAACCAATAATTATCAGCAAAAGAGTATATGATAGGGCTGCATTGAAATTCAACTTCACAGAGCAGAAAGTGAGGACTAAATTCAGCTTAAGTTATTCTTTATCAAGTATTCTTCTATCAGTAGTTCTACATGTACACCTTTGCATGTAAATGAATCAGATTCTTCAACTCTAAGGAACACAAACATTGCTGCATATTCTGAGGAAATCAACCCTCAACAAGCTCTTTCCATAAGAGCTGCGGTGCTTGAATCTGCTTACTTAGACCCACTCCAAGTGGAAATGGAAAGAATACAAAAGGATAAAGAACAAACTATCAGGATGCATGAAGAGATGGTTTGTGTGGCAGCTCTCTCTTACACTCGACCCAGCACTTCAGCTAGTGAGGACTAAATTATATCTAAGATCTAGTTTACATAGTTGTGTTACGTGACCAAATCTTAATTGTTCAATGCTCCATAAAAAAGGAGGGTGTGGCTAAGCACCTCACTCATGTGCAAACACTGAGTTAACCAATTAAAGTACAACATTGTAGTTTTCTTTCATTCTTTATGAAAAGTTCACCAACCATTATTAGCAAAAGACTAGATGATAGGGCAGAAATAAAATCAGATTCACAAAGATAAATCATATACCAGTAGTATACAGATATTAAGGCTGAAAAGGTGAAAAATACTTATTATATGCTGCAATGAGGGGGAGAAATGTAGAGAAAAGACATACCTTGGGTCCAAAACTGCACCAATGGCCATGAACAGATTGCATTCACCCCAGTATTTATCAAACTTTTCCTTCATTTTCATCGCCATAGCACGCATGTAACTGTTTTCATCTCTGCCCTTCTCATTTAAGGCTTCCTTGATCTTCCACACCTCCGAAAGAAACATATTTGCAGTAGGGTACTTGGTCCCCGATATGCTATCAATGACTTCTCGAAAGATCTCTAGAAACTTGCACACTTCTTCTGCTCTTCTCCAATCTTCTACTTCAGGCAGCCATAAATAATTTGCATCATGAGCAGAAAACCGCGAAAACACTTGCCTAAACTCTAGTGCTACAGCCAACATAGCGTGTGTTGAGTTCCAACGTGTGGCCACATCTAAAATGAGTTTCTTTTGAGGCAATTCTAGTGATTTTGCAAGGTCACTAAACATGATAATCCAAGATTCTGCAGCATTAATGTACTTCACGCTCTCACAAACATTTTCAGTCACATGCTTGACCTCACTAAGACCGTCTCGCACCATCAGATTTATGATATGCGCACAACAGCGCACGTGAAATATCTTCCCGGCAAAGAAAAGACTTCTTTTCAATGAGAAATCTTCTTTCAAGTACTTAATCGCTGCATCATTGTTGGTTGCATTGTCAAAAGTCACAGTTGACACCTTGTTGTTGATTCCCCAATCATCTAAACACTTAGTAATGGCTTTGCATATTACTAGGCCAGTGTGAGGAGGTGACACATCGCAAAAGTTCAATATTCTCTTCGGCAATTTCCAATTGGAATCAATGAAATGTGCTGTAAGAACCATGTACCCAATCTTTTGGCCGGACTTCCAAAAATCTGAAGTAAGGCTAACTTTGCTAACACTTACAAAAGTTGCCTTCAAGCTCTTTTTCTCTTTCTCATAGGTTTCCATTACATCACTCTTTGCAGTTGCTCATGAAATACTTTCATAGTAAGGGTGGCTGTCCTCATGAATCGATTAAAGAATTCATGCTCCATCATGCTAAATGGGTACTCATGATTGTACTTGAAGTCCTTTTTGCTGACTTCATACTCCATCTTTCCAAGCTCGACATTTATCACAGATTGATTTGTAGCAGATACTCCACGTTTAGGACAATAGGTGTCTCAATGTCTCAGAAGCTGAGTTATAGTACCGCATTTTGTCTTGTTGAGGATAGCATTGCAAAGCTTACACTTGACTTTTTTCGTACCATTTGCTAGAGTCACATCAACAAAGAAAACAATGAAGTCCCACACCGAAGAAGTTATCTTTCTTTCCCTCTTTTTGAACATGGTGTTAACTTCTGCTTCACCAATAGTAGCCTCCCCAACAGGTTCACTCATGATTATAGCCTTGGCCAAAGCCCCGGTTGTGATGAATTTTCAGATATAGAAGAAACTGATGATAATTTTATCACTTCACTAGACATACCTATAACAAAAATTCTAGATAAATTACTCTACAACTCAAAATAGGGCAGAACAAAGAAAAAAAGGTCATTAACGTATTTGAGTATATTATCTATATACCACATATATCAGCACAAACAAACAAATACAACACAATCTATGAGGGCCTCAGTTGAAACATGTCTGCATTCCTAGAAATGAAAATATAAAACATGAACTAGATATAATCAATTGTCATCACACTCAATTTTCGCATGTGTTTTCTGTGAATCCAATCTAATTACCATCCCAAAGCGGGAGCAAGATATAAAATGATCAGTTCTTATGTACGAAGAAACTAATGATTATTAATGTAAGAATTAAGAAGGTCTAGAAGAAAGGAAGGAAAAGAAGCGGATCGACTTATAGTTGCAAGGGAACTAGTATGTGAAATATGCTTGTGGAAGGAAAATCTTCCTAAAAAATTGGACTAAATGGACTAGCTAGGAAGGAGAAAGAAGAAAGAACACGTTCAAATGTAACCTACTAAGGAAAACATGGGAGCAACAACACTAATCGTCCTAGGACTGGGCCAGTTTTGATGGCTTCCACTCTTAGACAGTTGTGGCTGAAGGATACGATCCTCAATTTCAGCCTGCAACTCAGGCAAATTCTAAGCTAAATTCTAGTCTCAGCTGCAGGTGTGGCTAACTTCCCCTTCAAATTCCTATATTGGCAGTGTGAACGAGAAAGAGAACCTAGAAATAACCGGTAAGGTCTCCGACAGAAGCGAAAGTGTCAATCCATTATCAAAGTAACACTCCCATCTTCATTCAAGTCAAGGGCTGACTCATCTTCTCCTTTCTATTAGTATTTCAGTAGTTTTGTTATATACATCATTGTGAAAAAGTATATATATTTTTTCAATTAGAATCCATATCCATGACCAGCTAAAGAAAGAGTAGAAACTCCTACTTATTTACTACCTTTGCTTCTGGGAGTCGAAAACATACCAGAGAAAAAGATATAATCTGATCATTTTAGAGCAATAAGCTCTAATTAGCTTGTCTGTGAATGAGAAGATATAGAGCGATTGGAGAGGCGTCAGTGTTTGATCAGAGGACTTGGCTTGTGTGGAGGAGTAGCTGCTGTTTGTGGGTCTGTGGCCTGACTTGGGGGTGGTCTGGCCGGCAGTGTGGGCGGTGCTCTGGCCGGCAATGTCCTTGTGTGATGAGAGGGGCATAGCATAGGGTCTTTGACCGTTCGAGTGTCTGAGAGAAGGAGGCAGCGTGGGCGTTGATCTGGCCGCAGCGTGGGCGGTGATCTAGCTGGCAGTGTGGGCTGTGGTCTGGCCGGCGACGTGGGCGGTGATATGGCCGCGGCGTGGCAGGTGATCTAGTCGGCAGCGTGGGCGGTGGTCTGGCTGGTGGCATGGGCGGTGGTCTGGCCGGCGGTGTGCCTGTGTGACGACTACCTGAATACCGATGAGAAAGGGGGCACGGGTGTTCGACTGTTGAGTGTCTGAGTTGAAATAAGGAAAATGAATTTGGTGATAGAGAGATGGGGTGATCCATAGGCTTCCACATTCCAGCACACATCCCAACACATATATTTTGTGTATATACTGTATTTTTTTAAGGAGTAAATGAACCGATGTTCGTTTATAAGACTCGGCTCGTGTTCGTCTCATTAAGTAAACGAGCCCCCTCTTGTTCACGAACATTAATAAACAAACATCATCATATTCAAACTCGGCTCGTTTAGTAAACGAGCCCTAAAATTGTGTTCGTGTTCGGTTCACCTATTACATGAACGAGTTTTTGAGAGAACGAACAATGAGCTGTCCGTGAACAACTCGATTTATTTACAGCCCTAGTCAAACGTGATCGAATTATCAAGGATGGAGGGAGTATAATTCTGATGTTTGCACAATTTATTTAGAATGAGATTTATATTTCGTACCTAATTCCAAGAGATTAAAATCATATTATGAAACCTATAGTCAATTCTTAACGCCAATCTCAAACTTACAATTCTAGCTCATTATATTTTGTCACTGTTTCTCTCCGTCCACTCACAGCCTCTGCCCAATTTATCTGCTTTCTCTCTTCTGAGTCAACCTCGCCATAGTGGTTCTTCTCTTCCTTCTCTTTTCTCTTTGATTCTATCTCGCCATGGCAGCGGCAATCTATTGTGCAAACGGCGGCGGCTACAATCTACTAATTTGATGGCGACGGCGGCAACAATTTGCTATTTTGACGCCGGTGATAGCAATTTAGGTGTTGTGGTATTTGTTGTGGTATGTATGTTTGTATTTCAAACCTTAAATTTGTTATCAATTTTGATTTTGAGTTTGGGTCGAAGAGGGTAGTTTGGCCGGAGCACATGATGGCATGAGTAGGTAGTGTGGCCGTATGCACTCGAGTTTTACATACTTGAGTTGGCACCTCTGTTGACCAAGCCATGCTAGCATTTGAATTCATTTTTATTCAAAATATTTTGAGTTAGAATATACTTTACTTTTGAATATGGTGAAACATAAGGCAGTAGTGATTTGGGATTTATGTCCTGTTATTTTATTAATGGAGTTATGCAAACAAGGGATGCTAGAAATGATTGAAGCGCTATGGGATGTTTTTTTACCTTGTTCACCAACACTGGATGGGTAGAGAATCTAACATGGGGTTTCCGAAGAAGCATATGGATGCTTCGTTTCAATGACGTTCTCAACCATGTGTCACAAATGTTAGTGTGGATCGCACTCTATTGAACATTTTTGCTATATCAAGAATTTTAGTTGATTCTTAAACGGAATTCTATGCTATGTTTCTTTAACAGACCGATCAATCAATCAAAGTGCATGTCAAGGGAATAGGCGTCGATCAGTGCATATAAGGCGATGGCATTGAAAGGGGAATTATACATGGAATTGAATAAATCAAGTTGCTAAAACAGCAAGGTGTATCATGTAATGTACAATAATCAAATGTACACTGAATGGAATGCAGAGAAAGCAAACAACTGTCAAACTTCATTAGACAACTATTCCAACTAGACGTGGTCGTTGTCAGGGGCGGAGCCAGGATTTCATCCTAGGAGGTGCTAAATATATATCGAAATTAATATTTTTTTTATAAGTAAAATAGCAAAAAAAAAATGCATTTTTCGACAATACACAAAAAAATTCGAAAAAGCATCCAAAAGGTCTTATTTAATTTCATGAGAGCTACTAAAGACTCTTTACAGTACAACAAAAGCAAATACAAAATCCCAAATATTTGGACGCAACCCAGGATCTGCAATAAGCTCGTCAGAGTTGAACTCATCGCTAATTCTGCTTGAATGCCCGAAATGAACATCACGGTGCACAATGGGAGCCTGATCCCTTACTGTTGGAATTGGAGACTGTTGAATAATATCTTGATTTATACGCTCATTCTTATTAGGTTGCACTTCTTCAAACTTTGGTTTCTTTTGAAAGTACTTATCCATTCTGAAAATAAAACACATTTTATTTTCAATATCAATCCATCAATTATCAATCAAATAACCTAATTAATCAAAAATATTTTATTCTTTTACTTTTCCAGTCATGTTTCATTATTGCGTTCACCTAATTTCAACCCACCATTCAACTAAATCACACATTCGATATCTCAATCCAATTGGGTCCCATCCTCCATCCTCCATCAATCTCAATATCTCAATGCTAAACATTAACCATATTCAATATCTCAAGATTATCCATAATCAATGTTAAACATTAACCATAATCAATACTCAAGATTATCCATAATCAATGCTAAACATTAACCATAATCAATGCTCAACATTATCCATAATCAATTCAATGCTCAAGATTATCCATAATCAATGCTAAACATTATCCATAAATCCATAATCATTATTCATTAATCAATGCTCAAGAGTATCCATTTATCCTGTTCAAGATTATCCATAATCCATTCCTAATTTCCTATGATTTTTAACTATGATACTAAAAAGATAACAAACAAATTTTGTAGAGACGGTAAGTTGAAGTCATCAAGGTGAAATTAAAGTTTCGAAAGTCAGTCGGAACATACTTGTCGCCGAGTCGCCGGTCGCCGCCCATCGGTCGCCGGAGTTCTTGGCCGTCGGTGGACTGTTGGAGACTTGGAGTGAAGACCGAACTGAAGGTTCAAGGTTGGATCCAGATCCTGTGTCGTCGCCGACTCGCCGTCGGCGTAGATCTAGAAGACAGAGATTGAGAGAGCCCAGATCGTGGGCTTGCCGCCGGCCGCTCGTCAGTCGTGGGTTTGTGTCGGACTGTCGGTGTCGTGCACTCGTACCGTTGTGGGTTGTTCGTGGCTGCCGGAGCGAGGCGCCGGCCGCGCCATGAGCTGTCGCCGGTCGGTGAGAAGAGAGAGTCAGAGAGAGAGAGAGCCGAAGAGAAATGTGAAATAATGAAAAAAAACTAAATATAATTTATTTATTTTTTCAAAATCTGAGGGGGTACATTAGCACCCCCTCGTACAACCGTGGCTCCGCCCCTGGTTGTTGTTCATCCTTGTTTATTTATATGTCTAAGGCAAGGTGATGTTATCTCTCTTCTATCCTCTTTTGGTTTTTCAATTATTTTTTGTGTTCCCTAAGTTCGTGGACAAAGCGCATTTATCCGCTCGGATGGAAGATAAAGCGCGTTGTCCATCTATAGGGTGGGTGGGATGCATTGAACTGTATAGCATAGGTATCTATTCGTTCCTAAGTTGGAATTTGTTACCTGGTATGTTTGATATGTCTCTTACGTTCTTATCATTACTGTGTTGCTTGTGGTTCTTGCATACAAGATTTCATGACTTAGAGCTGTCGCTAAAATTCTTCGTCAAGTCTACTCAAACTGGTTGTTGACTTATTGTATAAGGTCTATCCAGTTGCAAAAAACATTTCTTTAAATTATAGTTTCTTTTTGCATGAAATTCAAGAAATGTATTTTGAGTGTGAATATGGTTACATAATCATGGCATATTAGTTTTTGATTAATAATGAATACATCTTGATTCAAGTAAAAGAGAAGGACTTGTGGGGTGATCTCCTTCCCCCTAACAAAAATCTTAGTCCTCGAATATTAGCTCATAATCTTATTCCAGTCTTTGATAAACTTGGCTTTAAAACAAACTTGTGATGCCAAGGAAGTGGGTTCGTCGCTTACGTGGAGGTGCCACAACGGATATAGTCCGAGTCAGCTGCAAAATAGTCAGTAGTGGGACACAGTTAGGGTTGAGTAAGTGTAGAGAGAAATGCTTCCAGAAAGGCCATAAGGAGTGACAGCGCTGTGAGGATGGGCTAAGACGAACAAGGCCGACAGTCGACAGTCCAGGTTGAGGTCCAAGTCAGAGTCCAATGTCACGGTCCAATTGTGTTATGGTCCAATGTTGTCTTCAATTATGTTTCTCTCTAGGATTTTGTTACCCTATGAATTCTAAAGTGAGAAAGTGTTTAGTATCAAATGAGAATTGCCCTCAAAATGAAGTCTTTCTATTTATTGACAAAAGTATGCCCGTGTCATCAACCAACACGTGTCGTCCCCTGGGAGTGACACATCGCTAGGGAGTTCACATGTGCGGGTGCTCCTTGGACTGTCGATTCACATATTCGCGTTGCCTGCCCCATACAACATCTTTCTGTCTGTCTGAAAAGACTAATCATACAGCGTCAGAATGATCAGAGAATGCCCTTGCCCTAGCCACCGGTCTAAAGCCCTTACTGAGCCCCACAGGTGTGCGTCAAGAGAAGCGGAAAGAACCTAATAGTTGTAGGGAAGGGTCCCTACGCCCGACTAGGAGCGATGCCTTCTGAAGACATGTCCCCATCTCGGAGTGACCTGGGGGTCATCGTCCTGGAGGCGTTGATGATCACTGGTAACATGAGTGCGATGTGGTCACAGCTTAAGCGTGCCTAGTGTCATGCAAGCCGTCCAAGGCAAAGATAGTGTCTTTGAGATCGAGTCTATCCTGTTGCGAAGGGTCCTCATGCCGGAGCACTGTGAGCAGAGCCCCTCAAAATGCTACACACTTTAAAGAATGGGCCAAAGCATGTTCCACGTCTAAGGCGGGGGTGCTTGGTGTGGTGAATAGATGGCCAACGCCATGGGGCGCGGTAGTGTGCCAGAGAACCGGGGGGCGTGACTGTGTTAATAGCACGGTGCATAACCGCAGTGGTTGTGTGGGGTGCCCCGAGGCACGTAACATGTGGCGCACAGGCGCTATAACGGGTGTCTCAAAATTGAACATGATGCAGAGGCACGTTATATAGAAGTGGTGCACAAGCAAGGCGACAAGTGTCGAGAAATAGAGCATGGTGCCAGGGGCACGTGACATGAAAATGGCGCATGGGCGCGGTGACATCTGTCCCGGGAGTGGGCGTCTTGCCACAGGCATGTGACGCTTGAACTGCGCATGGGCGCAGTGAAAGGCATTGAGGATTCGGTGCACGAGCGTGGGAAACTAGTGTCGCAAAGTCGGTGCACGGACTCGGGGGAAACCCGTGCAGGCACGGACGACGAGTGTCACGTAGCTGGCACGGGAGCACTGGTGACTGACGTTGCTAAGCTGACGTGTGGGCGACGGTGGGCGTCGCTTAAGGCGGGTGGCTATAGGTGACGGGTGTCATGATGGCAGACGTTGTGGAGTCGATGTGCGGCCGCTGGCAATGGTCATTGCCAAGACAGTACGCAGGTCTGGCTCCCATAGCGTTTGGCTGAAGTAAAAGTGGGGGGCGAGTCCATTTGTGGTTGCCGCCGACCCCCAAAGGGGAAGGTAGGCCAACCCCTTGGAGGGGAAGGCCGTTGACCCCTAAAAGAGAAGGCCGGCCGACTGCCTAATAGGGAAGGCCGCGGCCGACCCGCGAGGGGAAGACGCGCCGACCCCTAAGGGGGAAGGCATGTGACTTACTAGCCGACCCTCAAAGGTGAAGGTGTGAGAAATATTGATGCCAAATAGGTCTGTGTAAGTTGAGACGCGCCGACGTCATTACGCTATCGACCATGGGTCGCGCAAAAATAATTTTCTTAGCGATGAAGAATCATAAAAAAAAGCAAAAAAATGAGCGTGACTTGAACGTACGCGCTTTGACTGGTTGGAAGTGTTGATAAATTGACTGTTGATAATATCGACGTGTCAAAAAAAATGGGACCCACAGTGGGTCCATGGGTGTGACTAAGATAGGTTGGGAACATGGGCAACCCGAGTGGGCACCGCACACATAAACATCGGGAAACAAAAAATAACGGTAGCGAGAATGACGGTAACAAAAATTAGGATTGCGCATAAAAAAGACTTGTTAAATTTTGGGGGTATGACTTTGAAATTTGAACTTTGAATGTGTGGCCAAGATTAAGTCTTGGTTCACATATAAAAAGGGGATAGTTAGGAAGTCTCTCACCTTTCTTTCAAGATTTCAGAGAAGAGTAGAGAGAGAAGAGAAATGAGAAAAGAGAGGAGATAGAGGACATTTGTAATTCATGGCAAGGCCTAGAGCTTCTCAAGAAGCCCAAAGGGCAGGTAAAGGGTTGTGGCCTAGAGGAAGTGGAGGGGGAAGTGAAACCGGCATCCGACCCATTGCATACGGCCGTGGCCAACTAGAGTAGGGGAGAGGTGGTCGAGGGGTGTGGGGTGGCTAGAGGAGGGGGATCGGCCGAAGGACAAGATGCCTTGGCCAAAGGTCGTGGAGGCTTAGGGGAAGGGGGATTGTCTGACGGGGGCACAAGGGGTAGAGAAAGCTTCGCGAGGGGATGGGGGACGAAGGGAAGGGGGTAAAAGGAGAGGGAATAAAGGTAGGGGAAAGGGAAGGGGCCGAAGCCTTGGCCGAATGACGCATTGGTACGGCCGAAGAGGTCGGTAATGAAGGGAGGTGCGGGCGTGATGTGGGCATCTCGAGCTGTCGAGAATGAGGGAATAGAGCCGAAGGGCGAGGGGGGAAGGGGTTGCGGCACACCCCGTGGCCGATGCCGACCAAGGTGTTGGGGTGAACAGGCATGCGAGGCCGTTGATGTTATGGTCAAGATGACAAGGATGAAGCAATGGGCTAGACAACGGGGTGGAGTGACTAGTAGGCCACAGTCCTCGCAGGGCACATTGACCGCACCCGAGCCTTAAGGTACCGCGACCGCGCTAGCACTGGCCGAGGGTTCGGGGGTGCCTTTGACGTTTGATGACGGCATGGTGATGATTTTTTATTCGGAGCCAAATAAGAGTAACACGTTATTGGCTGTGAGGGGGATCGTGCCCAGCACACTGGACAGAGAATCGTGGAGAAAGTTGTCTACTTGGTTGGCCGATATAGGGATGGTGTCGTCACCTTACATTCCAGCTCCAAATTAGGAGAATGTACCTTTACGTCGCCGAGGTATGTGTCGGCCCTGCTAGCTAAAAGATAAGACATGCCCTGGTCACCCGTGGTGTTCAAGGCCGACAAAACAATGCTGGTGGGATAGGATTTCTGGTGCTACTATATTTTACAGAGTTCGGCACAGACGGAGATGCTACGGACGTTGGGGTTGATGTCGGCACAGACAGAGAAGCTACTTGATGTCGTGATGCTGACGGGGTTGCCCATGCATGGGGTTGAGGATGTTCGTGAAATTCGGCTGAACGCAGATGAGCGGGTGCTACAGAAAAAGATGCGGGATGTTCTGGTTGAGACGAAGAGGAATAAGAAGGGCACATATGGTGGATGGATGAGGCATTTCTTTGGCGCTGCGGTGGCACGCCCGGGGTAGAAGTTGGGTCAATCCGTCGATTGCGAGTTTGTCATAGGTCCTTATTACAAGGACGAGAGATATGAGATGGTGATATTCCTGGCCATGTTCTTGTCGAGGTAAGTACTTTACGGTCTTTATTTCTGTATTTCTTGTATTGCATCTTTGCTGTTTTGTCATGCGTAGTTTGTAAATCGTGTACTTAGAAAATTTTTGTCATTCGAGATGTCACTTTAGCCACACTGTCATGCACTGTACCTTATGTTGATGTATAGGATAAGGCCTTGATATATGCTATCTATCTGCAGCTGTAGGTTTATATTCGAGGGGACACCTGAGGATGGCATAGCCCCGAGGGTGTTCCTCTGGCCATCCGGATGGCGAGGGGCAGGCTGGTTAGTTTGGCCCCCATATACTTGGACACTTTGTATTCACGCATGGACTACTTTTCCAGTGACGTGAAGAGGTCGCATGGGTGGTAGCAGGTGTCGATGTACGTAGACTGGATGTTTCAATAAAGATACATCGATCATTAAGGGTCCCTATCGACATTGAGAGTGGGGATGATGATGAGGGCTCAGCAGGCGGGCGATGATACATTGACCGCGAGAGGTGCTAGATGAGTTTGACTTTAAGGTTAGAATTTCTTCCTTTTCTTTGTATAGTTGTCGTGTATTGTATATGGCTATGATCTAATATCTCTTCTTGTGATAGGAGTTGGATAATGTAGATAGTAAGGACCATGATGAGCCGAGCTTCAAACCCGAGGATGCCAAGGTGGTGGATTCCATGACGGCGTAGGAGGTCGAGACATTGGATGCTGGGGGGGGGGGCAAGGAGGCTGAGACATTGGATGTCGGGCGGCTGAGGAGGCTGGGGTGTTGGAGCAGGTGATTGTTTAAATTTTAGAGTCAGACAGTCGACCGAGCCTGTTGCCTATCACAGAGGAGACAGTTGGGCTTTATACAGTGACCGGGTGGGCGACTCCTAGATGTTTGATATTGGGGTGAACGGTGGACTGATAGAGAGACATATGTTCTGGCAGGGGGTCATGATGAGCCAACAGTTACACAGGCAGTGGCTATAGGTTCGGCACCGCATTAGAAGGCGTCTGCTCCGTTACTTGTAGAGGCTCCTTAGAATAAGTTTTCAGGATCAGTGGCTGATGTTGGTACCAGTCTTTTGGCGATGTACTCTACTACTGTTGGCATGAGGGCTATGGTGGAATTCCCTGCCCCCTCTTAGAGGGTGGCATGGTTACAACGGCCGATGATGTCAGCGGTGGATCTTCAGTAGGGCAAGTGGATGGGGCACCATGGGATGGTGTTGGATTGTCTACTAAGATAATGCGTTGACTGGAAATGATCAGGGCGAGGCACTCGAAGACCTTTGCAAGGTCGATTGCTATGCGGGGCGTATTATTTTGGAGGGTGGCATACACTACACTCGTGGAGTGGTTGATGACACAAATAGTGGCATACACTACATTTGTGGAGAGGTTGTACAACAGTTCATTTTCAATCTCACACTATTTGTGCCTCTCGGCTTCTAGTTGGAATGGTTGGTTGAATACATTAAGTCGAGGAGTCGAAATGCCGAGGCAGTAGCGGGGTTGACGCTTGTAAGAGCCCATGAAGTAGTGTTGCAGAATCAGCGAAGGGTGCTTGATGTAGAGGGGACGGAGATGACTAGGCAGACGATGGAGGTAGCGGGTAGATATGTAGAGACAGTTGGCAGAGTTACAGATACAGCTTGTGGATGCAGAGAGACGGCTGACTGATGGAGGGTCGACAGGCAGAGCTGGAGAGGCGGCGTGACGACTGGGACACGAGATGGTCCGATTTGCAGACACATCGGCGAACATTGGAGGCTTACACTTCTGACCTAGCTGGAGCGTTGTTTGTGCCCTTACCTTAGATATCTTGTACTTTACATTTTCTTATAGACATTGAGCCTGGTAGTGGCCTGCAAATGTTTGAGTTGTATTCAGTTTGATTATGTTAATATTTCAGTTGTGTTTGCCTTGCACTTGTTGTTCCATGATGCTTATATTCCACTGTACTTGGATGAAATGCATGTGTAGGTGGCCTCAAATGGTTGTCCCCCACCCCGCGTAGCAGGATACTTAATTATCACAGGTGAAAATAAAATTGTACAAGTGTATACAAAAGTTAAGGCAAAAGAGTGATCTTCCATTAATAGTGTTGAGGCTAAAATGTCATTACATTAGTGAAGTAAGAACTCGTAATGATCCACAAAAGTTACAAATCTATAAACATGTATGAATGTACAAAATGCTATTGTTTTGTCAAGTGTTCTAAGCTTTTGGCGGGTAGGGGGACAACCCGCAACTGACTATGGGCAATACTTTTTCTGGTATCGGCCGTTAATAGGGGCCATGATTTGTCAGTCATCGGTGTTGAGGAAGAGGTAGGAGCTGTTGTCTCTGGCAACGTACACCTGGAAAAACCTTGCCAATTTGGAGCAAACTTGAGGGATGACATGTTGGCGCACACATGCTTAAAAAATGAGGTCGCCTTTAGCGGACGACCGTGGTCGGACTGACTTCCCATAAGCCTTGCTAAGTTTCTCGTGTTACTTCTTCATTCGGAGCAAGACATTAGCTCTTCTTTCCTCAAGGCCCTCAAGGGGTGCAAATCTAGTTTCTTCCTCCTTGTGTCCACTACATAAATGGAGTCTGGCAGACGCGACTATGATCTCAGCTGGTACCATGCACCCATCCCCGTAGATAAGGGAGAATGGTGTTGCCTTTGTTGTTGTGTGTCTAGAAGTCATGTAAGCTTAAAGTACCATACTTAGTTTCTCAGACCACGACCTACTCTTGTCATGGACCATTCATGACAGAACGCGCAGTAGAGTTTTGTTTACGGCTTCAGCCTGACCATTGCCTTGGGGGTATTAAGGAGTTGATGTAGCATGATTGATGTGGTATCCCTCATAAGGTCTCGGACCTCCCTGTTGATGAATGACTTGCTGTTGTTTGAGATCATATACCAGGGAATGCTAAAACGAGGAATGATGTGGTCATGTAGGAAGTTGGAAATGACTCATCCCGTAGCTCTCCTAAGAGGTATGACTTTGACCCACTTCACAAAGCGTTCAGTTGCGACCATAATCCATATATTGCCTCTGGATGGTGGGTGTATAGGGCCGATGAGGTCGAGAGCCCCCAAGAATGAAATGGCCAGGGCGCCATGATCACGTGGAGGTTTAATGTTGGTGTGTGCATCTTGTTGGAATGCCTTTGGCAAGGCTCGTAGTGCCGGATATGAGAGATAGAGTCAGAATCCATAGTCAGCCTGTAGTACCCTAACCTTAGCAATTCTGAATATAGCTACTAGAAACCCTAGTGCTCATCACAATCGCCATTGTGCACTTCATTGATTACTTGCGTGGTTAGGCACCCTGTAGGCACCGCATGGTGTGACCTAAAAAACCTTTGCAAAATTACTCACCTTCTGTCACAAAATATCTAACTGATTTTCGTTTGATAAACCGGGTTGAACTATGGTCAAGGGGCAAAATCACGTGGATAAGTACTGGATGAAAGGCTGGCGCCAGTCACCCTGGACATCAATTACAAGAGCCTCTCTGTTGTCTTGTGCGTATAGGCATTCAGGACAATCTCACTGGATATTGAAGCATCCTCAGCCGTGGATGGCCAGAAAAAGCCCATGCATTGGAGGTGACGGTAGAGAGAGGGACTGTCGAGGCAGAAACATTTCTGATGGCCTAGTTGAAGTTTCTATTTTGCTTCTGTGGTTGCTAAACATCTGGCTAGAATGTCTCCAAGACAACGTCTGTACAAAACATTTACAAACATCACGAAGTCTGTGAGGGTAAAAGCATAAGCAAGGGAGGGTGTCTTGAGCTGGTCGACGATTGGCTGCCTCAAATCGTCTTAAGTAGAGTTCTTCGAGACAAGGTCCAAGGCTGTGGAAGGTTCGGTCCTCTTTATGATTGTCAGTGTCTGTTGTTCACCGTCGACTTCGATTTTGTGGCCAAGCTGTCTGTATGTCTGTTGTGGCACATGTTGTGATGTTCATATTGCACATGGCTGAGGCTTCCCTACAAGTGATACACCAAGGCACGATAAGGTGCCAAGGCTGGCTCTTTAACTGTGTACTCCCCCCGTCAGCCTGCTTCATGATCAAGTTTGAGTCCCCTTTTACACATAGTGACTTAGCCCCCCGTTAAGGCACTATTATAGTCTGGGGTGACATGTGGACCAACTTGATTTGTTCAAAGGCTTACTATTGGGGCACACCCCAATTCTAGAGGGCACTCTTGCGTGTTCGGTGTTAAAATTATGCAATAAGTTCAGCCAATATGGGAATGAATCGGCGAAGGTAAGAAACCTTACCGAGGCAGCTCTTCAATTGGTTTACATTTTGGGGAGGAGGCATCTCTTGAATAGAGGCGGCTTTGGAAGGGTCTACGTCGATGTCCTGTTGACTGGCTAGAAAACTGAGGAATTTGCTGAAGGACTCTCCAAAGGCACATTTTGGCGGGTTCATCCGTATGTTGTATTGGCGACAACAATAGTCTTCCATTGTCCTATGTATCATGTCATGGAAGATGGCTGTCATCTCCCTTTGATAGGTACCACTCACATTTTTAAGGCCGAAGGGCATGACTTTCCAACAGAAGTTTCCCATAAGAGTGTGGAAGGCTACTTGGCAGAGTCGTTGGGGTTCATACTTATTTGGTTATAGCCGGCGAAACCATCCATAAAAGATAAGGTTTCGTGTCCGACAGCGGTCTTTGTGAGCATGTCAATGTTAGGCAGAGGAAACTCGTCTTCGGGACATGCTTTGTTCAAGTTCTGAAAGTCAATATGAACACGGACTTGGCCATTCTTCTTCTGTATGGGGACAACATTGACCAGCCAGATAAGGTGAGTGATAGGTTCAATGAAGACAGTCTGCAAAAGGCATTCAATCTCATACTTGATCTTCAACTCAAGCTCGAGGGGGAAGGTCCACGTGTGTTGTTAAACAGGGATAGACCCGCTAGCAATGTTAGGTGTGGCAAGTACAGGGTCCAACTCGGGCAATTCCTTATAGCTCTAAGCCAGTACATCGCAATACTCATGAAGGAGGCAACCAATTCCTCTATTCAACCCAGGGTGAGTTTGGTACCAATATAAGTCAGTCTGGGTTCCTCACCTGGGTCAGACAATTTAATTTTTTCAATATTTTTTGGCTGAGGGCGTGGGCCGTCTTCATAACATGGTAGAGATGCACCAGTGATGCGCTTAGGGTTGGGTGGGCAGTGTTCGGCCACGCAACACTGTTCAATCTACTCGGGCAGGTCAGGGTCGAGGGGGTCAGATGATGGACCACCCGAAGCCCCTATGTACCATCATAACTGGTAGATCACTTTGCCATCTTTGATGATGTGCTGAAAGTCGGTTTAGACTTCTATTTCTTGCACTTGGGAGACGAAAGCGGGGAGCTGGCCTTCAGAGTAGACATGGTAGTTGAGGTCGTTGCCTTGTTCTTACCACTCTTTTGTGTTTTGGACTTGGGCTTATTTCCACAAAGTTCTTCCCAGTCTGGCAATCTGGTCGAATAGATGTGAGTGGAGTGTAGGTCCCTAAATACACCTAGAGGGGGGTGAATAGGTGTTTTTCAACTTAAGATATGAATTTAAAAATTAAGATTACAACGTAAAGACGGATACAACAATAACAAGATCAACACAGAGATTTATACTGGTTCGGCCCCACCAGCCTACGTCCAGTCCTCGAGCACTCCACACAAGGGAGACCTACTCGAGCCTTTCACTATACCAGCTAGCTTCGGGTGCTAGCTCAAACCTCAGTACAATATCCGAAACCCTTCCTAGGTTTCCAACAGATTACAAGTGAAAAGAGATTACAATTTGAATGCAATAATCAGGCTCCTTTTTGAGCAGAATATACAATGAAAGTTTTAAAGCTAAGCCTTCTTAGGTGGGAAGATCTAAATCCTTTCAAGAACAAAACCAAGAAGCTTACACTGAACTTTTTCTAAAAAATTAACTCACTCAAAAGATAATTGATAAGAATAAGAGAATGAGATGAGAGAGTTGTTTCAGAATGAAAATTTGCGCGAGAGAAAAAGTTAATAAATGCGCTAACTGATTCCCTATTTATACAGGAAGGAAATAGAGGAGCTGAGGTGGAAGGGTCAGTAGGAGCAGGAGGAATGAACGGAGGAGAAGGAGGTGGGGGTGGTGAAAAATGGGGAATTGAAGCAGAAGAGGGGGCTGACGGAATGTCATGAGCAGTAAAGGGAGCAGAAATGGAAGCTGGGACAGACTGGGAAGGTCGTTCAAGCAGGGCAGTGTTGGAGGAGAGATCGAAGCGGATGGTGAAGCCGGCGCGACGAAGAGAAGTTTCGTCGAGCACATGATGACTCGGAAGAATGATGCGTTCCGAGTTAGAGGTAGGCAAGGGAACATTAAAATGTTCAAAAACTCGAGTCAAAAGAAGGCCGAAGGGAAGGTTTGCAGTAGACTTGTTTTTTCGGGCATGCATGACAAGCATGATGATGCCGGCAATGTTTAACGGGGAACCCCTAAGAAAATGGGTGAGAAGAATGATATCTAAGTAGGAGAAAGTGGCATAAGAGCCAGAACGAGCCGAAAGATTGTAACAGAGAATAAGGTGAAGAACGCGAGAAAGAGGGGACATGTCACTTAACTGTGGTTTACGGGGATGAGTGATAGAGGGGTCCCCTAAGAGTGTTTGGGTCTGTTGGAGAGGGGTAAAAGAACCGGAGGTACACCAAGTGTTTGCAGTGAAAACAAGAGTAGAAGATTGATTTTCGAAGCCAAAAATCTGTGCCAAAGTGGTGGCATCAAGACGAATGTGGACCCCATTCACATATGAGGTCAGAAAAGTAGGGGGTTGGGCATCAAAGTGCAAATTGGAGTAGAACATGCGAACCAGAGCAGGATAGTAAGTGGAGGGGGGAGAGAGAATGGAGAGGCATCCCATTCGCTCAAACAGAGCAGTAACACCAAGTTGCGTCATAAGATTGACGTCACTTGGGCGACCGGGGATGACTTCCCGATTGACGTAAAGGGTGTAATATTGAAGTTGGTCTTCGGGAGTAGGAAAGAAATGGGGAATGTGAAGGATGTCAGAAGATGAAGTGTATGGGCAAGTTGGGGGTGGGCAGGATGGTGGAGGGGCAGACGAAGAAGAGGCATGGGGAGGAGGAGGAGGAACTACAGTACCTGAAGAGGACGGTGCTGATGACGAAGGGACAGTTGCGGAGGTCGTACGACGTGAAGCAGCGTTGGATGCTTGACGGGTACGAGGACGGGTGGTCGGCGGTGGAACAGTGACAGCGGCAGACGGTGGAGCAGCAACAGCGGCAGGCGCGGCATTGGTGGAAGGCGGAGACCCATCGTTGTCTTCGTCAGATTGAATAATGTAGCGACGACGACTTTGATTTCGTTGGTTTGACGCCATGTGGGTCCGTGGAGTGACAGGTGGACAAGAGAAAGAGGAGAGAAATAGTGAAAGTGACAGACACAGTGAAAAAGGGAAACAGTAAAAAGTAAAAGTGAAAAAGGTGGCATATAAATAGGCAAAAAAGTGTTAGTCGACTGTAGGGGGTTGAGTCGACTGAAAGTGAACATTTGAGTCGACTGAAGGGGGTTGAGTCGACTGAAGGGGGTTGAGTCGACTGAAAGGGGGTTGAGTCGAATGAAAAGGGGTTAAGTCGACTGAAAGGGGTTGAGTCGAATGAAAAGGGGTTGAGTCGACTGAAAGGGGTTGAGTCGACTGAAAAGGTGAATTTTAGACAGCCAAAACTTAACTCAGATCGCACATTCCCAAACGACGACGAAGAGAACAGAAAGATGATTCAGCTAAAGGTTTTGTAAAGATATCGGCGAGCTGATCTTCAGAGCCAACTTTCTTAAGTTCAATTAACCCCTTTTGAACATTGTCGCGGAGAAAGTGATGACGAATATCGATGTGCTTAGTGCGTGAGTGTTGGACAGGATTTTTACTAATATCGATAGCACTGCTACTGTCGCACATAATAGGAATAAGCGCTAAAGAGACACCAAAATCTTGTAAGGTTTGACGCATCCATAAAACTTGGGCACAACAGCTTCCAGCTGCAACATATTCCGCTTCAGCGGTGGATAGAGCCACAGATGTCTGTTTCTTACTGTGCCAGGAAACTAAAGCATCGCCGAGAAACTGACAGGTGCCACTAGTACTCTTACGATCAACAAGACAACCCGCATAATCAGAATCTGAAAAACCAACTAGATCTATTGAAGAATTACGAGGATACCAGAGACCTAAGTTTAGAGTACCAGAGAGATATTTAAAAATACGTTTAACAGCAGATAAATGAGATTCTTTGGGGCAGGCTTGAAAACGGGCACAAATGCACACACTAAACATGATGTCAGGTCTAGAAGCAGTAAGGTAAAGTAAACTGCCAATCATACCACGAAAAAGTTTACTATCGACATCTTTACCATTTTCAACTTTGATAAGATTGACGCTGGGGGAAATAGGAGTACCTCTAGGTTTAGCATTTTCCAAGCCAAACCTTTTCAAAAGTTCCCGAGTGTACTTAGACTGATTGATAAAAATTCCGTCTTTGGACTGCTTGATTTGAAGTCCAAGAAAAAAAGTAAGTTCACCCATCATGCTCATCTCAAATTCTCTGCGCATATTTTCAGCAAATTCTTGACAAAGATCATTGTTAGTGGCACCAAAAATAATGTCATCAACATAAATTTGAACGATTAAAATATGGGAACTACGAGTTTTTGTAAAGAGAGTAGTATCGACTTTGCCACGAGAGAATCCATGATCAATGAGGAAGCTGCTAAGACGATCATACCAAGCTCGAGGAGCTTGTTTAAGACCGTACAAAGCCTTTTTCAATTTAAAGACATGATTGGGATATTTTTCATTTTCAAAACCGGGAGGTTGTTTAACAAAAACTTCCTCTTGTATTACCCCATTCAAGAAAGCACTTTTCACGTCCATTTGAAAAAGTTTGAAGTTCAAATGACATGAAAATGCCAAAAGAATTCGGATAGCTTCAAGTCGTGCAACAGGGGCAAAAGTTTCATCAAAATCAATCCCTTCGACTTGATTGTATCCTTGAGCAACGAGTCTAGCTTTGTTACGAACAATATGGCCATCTTCATCAAGTTTGTTTCGAAAAACCCACTTGGTTCCAATGACCTTTTGTTGAACAGGAGCCGGAACAAGTGTCCAAACATCGCTTCGCTCAAATTGATTCAATTCATCTTGCATGGCAAGAATCCACTCAGAATCATTTAGAGCCTCTGAAATATTTTTAGGCTCTATTTGAGAAAGAAAAGCAAAATCCTTACAGAAAAGATTTACCGTAGACCGAGTTGTAACTCCGCGTTCCACATTGCCTATAACTTGGTCTAATGGATGACTAGAAGAATATCTCCAGCTTTTTGGAAGTGGCAAAGTTTCATCGTTATTATTGCGAGAAGTTGAACACTCCCCCTCAGTTGAGGAGACATTAAGATTGTTGTTCAAATCCTTGGAGAGTTCGTCATCATCATCACCTGCAATCTTACTTGTTTGTTCAACATTAGATTCTTCAAAAACAACATGCATAGATTCTTCAATGGTCAAAGACTTACGGTTATAAATTCTATATGCTCTACTCTTTAATGAATAACCAAGAAATATTCCCTCATCAGACTTTGCATCGAACTTTCCTAAATTCTCACGATTGTTCAAAATAAAACATTTGCAACCGAAAACCCTGAAATAATCGATTTTTGGTTTTCGATTTGAGAACAATTCGTAAGGAGTTTTATCAAGAATTGGTCTGATGAGTACTCTGTTCAATACGTAACAGGAAGTGTTGACGGCTTCTGCCCAAAAATATTTTGGCAAAGAGTTTTCTTGAAGCATAGTTCTGGCCATTTCTTGAAGAGTACGATTCTTTCTCTCAACAACTCCATTTTGTTGGGGTGTCCGAGGGGCAGAAAACTCATGTGAAATGCCATTTTGAATACAAAAAGGAATAAAATCTTTTTCAAATTCACCGCCATGATCACTTCGAATTTTGACAAGTTTCAACTCCTTCTCATTTTGAAGCTGTTTAACAAGACTGAAAAATTTTTCAAACGCTTCATCTTTACGAGTTAAAAAAAGAACCCAGGTGTATCTTGAAAAATCGTCAACAATGACGAAGGCATAAAATTTACCACCAAGGCTAGCATTTCTAGTAGGACCAAAAAGATCTAAATGAAGGAGTTGAAGAGGACGAGAGGTTGAAACAACATTTTTGGCTTGAAAAGAAATTTTTGACTGTTTACCATATTGACAGGCATCACAGATTTTATCCTTGATAAATCTCAAGTTTGGTAAGCCTCTGACGAGATCTTTCGAGAGAAGTTTCTTAATGAGATCCATGTGAACATGACCTAATCTACGATGCCACAACCAAATATCATTGTGCTGAACAGAAAGACATACTTCACGGGAATGGTCAGATGCATCAAAAGACAGGGTATAAATGTTACCATCTCTTTTACCGATCAGCGTACTCCCATCCGAGGCATGACTGATAAGACATTTTTCGCCTTCAAACTGAACTTTGTGACCACTATCGATTAGTTGACTGATACTTATCAAATTAAACTTTAAACCGTCAACTAAGGATACGTTGTCAATAGAAATGGAGCCAGTGCCAATTTTACCTTTACCGATGATCTTACCATTTGAGTTGTCTCCAAAAGTGACGAGCCCGCCATTTTTCGGAGTGATGTGAGAGAAAAGAGAACGATCACCTGTCATATGTCTTGAACAACCGCTGTCGAGAATCCATTTGTTGCAGTCTACCCTTGCTTTCAAGCATACCTACAACAGATTCTGGTTTCGTTCCTTTAGGTACCCACACTTTCTTGGGTCCTGGAAGATTAGATAAAGAAGATTTTGGCACCCATACATGTTTCATTTTCTTCTTAGTAAAAGAAGGAGATGACTGTTTTTAATAAGATTAAGAGGACAATTTTTAACTAAATGTCCCTTCTTGTTACAAACAGTACAGAGAGTGAATGGTGAACAGGAAACTAAACTTTTGTTAAAGAAATTTTTGTAGTCCTTTTGCTTCTTTGAAGGATCATAACCAATTCCACTTTTCTGAAAGACACATCTTTGTTTACCCAAAAGAATATCCAAATTCTCTCTTCCTTGTGTAAATTTTGAAAGAGTAAAATTGAGGTCTTCAATTTCTTTTTCTAAAATTAATTTTTGTGTAGTTATATCCTCCAGTTGAGATTTTAAAGATTCATTTTCAACTGGAACTTTGATTTCTCTAAGAAGGTTAATTTCAGAATGCTCAAGAAAATTTTCTTTCTTAAAATCATTTACATTATTTTTTAAAGAAACATTTTCAGAAATATAAAATTTAATTTTTTCTTGCAACTCTTCCTTTTCATCTTCCAACTCTTCAACAGTATTTATCAAAGAAAAAGCCTTAATTTTTAGATCTGCATTTTTAATTTTCAACTTTTCATAATTTTTACTGAGTTCGAGAAAAGCTGACTGAAGTTCGTTAAAATGTTTTTCCGGGGTTACCTTGAGATCATCATCGTTTGCCATGAAGCAGAGTTGAGCTACGTCCTCATCCTCGCTTCCTTCCTTATCGCTTTCATCAGAGTCATCCCAAGTTAGCAGTGCTTTTCTTGATTTGAACTTCTTCTCCTTGAAGTCTCGACTGTTGCTGTTTGCGGTCTTGTTTTTGAGTTGTGGACAGTATTTCTTTATATGTCCAGTTCTGCCGCATTCGTAACAGGCGTCAGAATTTTCCCTTGCATTCCAATCACCATTATTTCTTTGATGTGATTGGTTTGTTGGATTTCTCCTGAACATCCCATCTCTCTTGTTTGCGAGAAACTTTTTGAACTTCCGAGTGATGAGAGCCATTTCAGGATCGGAATCGTCACTGCTTTCCGTTGGCTCATGAGAACTCTCAGCTTTAAGAGCTAAGTTCTTCTTCTTGGAGGTGGTTTCTTCTTCGTCATGAATTTTCATCGTAATTTCATGAGTCATTAAAGAGCCCACCAATTCTTCAAGCTTCAGCACATTCAAGTCCTTCGCCTCTTGAATGGCTGTGAGTTTTGCTTCCCATCTTTTTGGGAGAGATCTGAGAACTTTTCGGACAACTTCATTTTCTGGGTAAGTTTTACCCAAAAGTCTCAGCCCATTGATAATGAGAGTGAATCTGGAATACATCTCATTTATGGACTCGTGCTCCTTCATCTTGAAGGCTTCGTATTGCTGGACCAACATGTTGATTTTGGTCTCTTTTACCTGATTTGTTCCTTCATGAGTAACCTCCAACAATCTCCACATTTCTCTAGCCGTCTCACAAGCTGAGACTCGATTGTACTCATTTATGTCGAGGCCACAACTGATAATGTTCTTGGCTTTATCATCCATGGAGAAGAGCTGGGCCTCATGATTATCCATTTCAAGAATTCCTTTCGGAATCTTGCTTCCATCCAGTCCATCCTTCATAGGAATTATAGGACCATTTTCAACAACATACCATACGTGAATATCCTGCCTCAGAAAGTTCCTCATGCGATTTTTCCAGTAGCTGTAGTTGTCATTTTTCAACAATGGTGGCCTGGTGGTTGCTGATCCTTCTTCCATAGCACGATCTTTTGCTCTTGACGATTAAGTCACGGAAGAATTTCAGAGCACAAGGCTCTGATACCACTTGTAGGTCCCTAAATACACCTAGAGGGGGGTGAATAGGTGTTTTTCAACTTAAGATATGAATTTAAAAATTAAGATTACAACGTAAAGACGGATACAACAATAACAAGATCAACACAGAGATTTATACTGGTTCGGCCCCACCAGCCTACGTCCAGTCCTCGAGCACTCCACACAAGGGAGACCTACTCGAGCCTTTCACTATACCAGCTAGCTTCGGGTGCTAGCTCAAACCTCAGTACAATATCCGAAACCCTTCCTAGGTTTCCAACAGATTACAAGTGAAAAGAGATTACAATTTGAATGCAATAATCAGGCTCCTTTTTTAGCAGAATATACAATGAAAGTTTTAAAGCTAAGCCTTCTTAGGTGGGAAGATCTAAATCCTTTCAAGAACAAAACCAAGAAGCTTACACTGAACTTTTTCTAAAAAATTAACTCACTCAAAAGATAATTGATAAGAATAAGAGAATGAGATGAGAGAGTTGTTTCAGAATGAAAATTTGCGCGAGAGAAAAAGTTAATAAATGCGCTAACTGATTCCCTATTTATACAGGAAGGAAATAGAGGACAGTTAGGTAGAAAAGCCAAGTGAGAAGGATTCGACTAAAGCATTTTAGCTTCGACTCAAATGTTTTGGCTTCGACTGAAAGTCTTGGCTTCGACTTAAAGTCTCGCCTTCGACCAAAAAGATTTGCTTCGACTAAAAAATCTTAGCTTCGACTAAACGTCTTAGCTTCGACTGAAAGTCTTAGCTTCGACTAAACGTCTTAGCTTCGACTGAAAGTCTTAGCTTCGACTAAACGTCTTAGCTTCGACTGAAAGTCTTAGCTTCGACTAAACGTCTTAGCTTCGACTAAAACACACTTGGCTTCGACTGAAAGTCTTAGCTTCGACTAAACGTCTTAGCTTCGACTAAAACACACTTGGCTTCGACTGAAAACACTTGGCTTCGTTCTTTACTAGAATTTCTGTCAGATCCTTTAAGAAAGGCTGTTTAAAGAAAAGACTAAAACAAGAAAAGATATACTTTAAGATCTTGAATCTTTCTGTGTAGTCCAAAGCTTGAGTCCAAAGTCTTTGTCATCCATTGTCAAGGTCGTGCAAAATCTCTGTCAATCTCTGTCATCCATGTCAAGATTATGTCTTTGTTTGATTAAGATAAAACCTGAAATGTTTTACCTTCAATAATATTGTCAGATTAAAGTTTAGATAAGTTAAGTCCGAAATCATCAAAATCAACAAGTCAACATGGAGTTCTCACCATCCTTAGCAAGTTCGGTAAAGAAGGAGGCCTCAGTAAAGTATGATTCAACATATTCAAATGGTGCCCTGGTGGCTAGGTAGTCAAGCCGTCTCGCATCCCGCAGGATCGACCAAAAGCTTTACACACTAATGGTACGTTGAGGGAACAACCCTGTTCACATAAATCTAGGGATGGTAATGGGGCAGGTCGGATGCGGATTTAATGAGATCCATACCCGTCTCAATAGCTCAAATATGTAACTATGACTCCGACCCGCCCCGCCACCAAATCAAAGGATGGAAAAACCATCCCCGATCTAACGGACTATAAGGAAACCTGAACCCGCCCCGATCCGCCCCTACCTGTTTGCACGAGGCAAACAATTTCCGGTCAAGTCCCATAAATCAATCACAACGATAACTATGCAAGAAATGACTAGCTTTCGTTGAGGAAATTGTACACAAGATGGCTCTAATCAGTACTACAAATGGATGTCAAAATAATGTTTTGAGATTTATTTACCGATTGAACCAAATCAAACTGAGGCTTCCTGCCAATCAAGGACATCTCAGATGCTAACTCCTAGTAAAGAGTTGATGTATGCTAACTCCTAGTAAAGAGTTGATAGAAGAAGTATTTGCTCCAGAATTAAAACTAAAGAATAACACAACAACTGCATTTGAGAAAAAGTAAATGAGAAGATTGGGATCTGAAACACACAGACAACCAAATAGCCTCACTTCCCAAATAAAAAGGATGCTCTAAAACACACAAACAACCAATTCGTGTATTTGAGACCATATCCTCTTCCTTTTTCTTCTTCTGTATCTTGCCATTTTCAAAGTTTCATTGCCAAGATTAGGGTCTTCCTTTGCAAAAACTAAAAAAAACCCCTATTGATACCATGCGATCTTCCAAAGAGGGAAAATAAACAACCTCTTCCATGGAGGTGGTGATCGTCAACTCAGAGAAGAGGTGAAATTGGAGAGAGGCTAAGAGCGGCGGAGAAGAGAAATAGAAATAAAGGATAGGGCTTTTGTCACCTATTTATATTGGCAAAGTAGACGACTGAGATTAGATCTGATTTAGTAATAGAATAAAAACTAGATATATAGTAGCAGGTGCGGGTCATCGGGGTAGGTCAAATGCCGGGACGGTTAGAGTAAATACCAAAACCGACTCGTACCCGCTGCGGGTTTAAAGTTTAACTACCATACGCACCACATAACCCGATCAAAGTCAACAAAATCCGCTCCTATAGGAGTGGGACGGGTCGGATATCCGCCGGGTGCAGATCAAATTGCCATCCCTACATGGATCTAGGGTCGGCCAAATAGAAGGTTGAATGCGGGTTTCACTATCTATCACATGAAATATAGTGTCATGGCGTACATGACCGATCATGAGGTTGGCAGTTATGCGACCAAGGGTTGCCTGAGGGCCTTGCCCAAAGCCAGTGATCTTGATCGGGTCACGGATGATCTTTCTTGCGAGGATGCCGGCCCTCTGCAACGTGATGAGGGGTATGATGTTGACCAAAGCACCACAGTCTACCAGGGCACGATGGAAACTTGTGCCATTAACGGTACATTTCAAGAAGAACGGCTGGTTGTGATGCTCGACCGGCAGCGAATCTTCATTTGAGAAAACCAAGGCAGTGGGAGAGAGATGACGGAGCTCGGCTTGAGCGGCAAGGCATTCAGGACCAAGGCCGGTGGTGACCTCAATCAAGTAGTTGGACATGTACGTTCTCGTTGTGGGTGAAAACCCCATTTCATTAAAAAATCCTTTGATCTTCATCATTTGCCTGAAGGCAGGTGTTGGCTGCTTAGTTGAGGGCACGTGAGGTGCGACCGGGGAAATAGCCTCTGTCGAGACCTCAGGTGGTGGTTTCAACATGGTTCATTACAGTCATGAGGACCTGATGATCTCTTATGTTATTACCATGAGGAGGTAGGGCTCCCCACACACATCTTTTTTCTTTCGTAACTTAAGGTCGCCCGAAGCGACCTTCCTTGCAAAGATGTCTCTCAGCTCGTTGCAATCCTTCAGGTAGTGCCCAACAACTTCGTGATAAGGGCTGTAGTTAAGCCGGGCTTTTTTCGCTTCTGTGGGAGGTGTCCTTACTGGTGGCAGATGTAAGTGTCTCCATGCTCAACCCTGTCTTTTAATAGCTCCCTCACTGTCTTGAGGTCGCATGGGTATTCAGGGCAGGCTCATGTTGTCTCTTCTTGTCGGGGTGTCGGTCCCCCTCTTGGGACTGACGCTTATGGTCGTTGTAATTGTTGTTGTTGCTGCCATTGGTTCGAGTCTCAGACGGGTCTATCATGGTAAGGAGAGAATTTTAAGGGAGAGCATTTTGAGGGCGAGGCTTCCATAGCTTAACAGGGCCTACGACTCGTAAGTGCGGCAGGCTATCTCGATGAGGTTTCCCCAAGATTTCAGTTGCAAGTTCTCGATTAGAACACGATATACATCATTCATGTTCTTTATACATATGGGGACCAACGTCTCATCCTTGGTGAAATCCGTGCACTCAAGGCATTTGAGATGGAAGTGATGCACATATTTGTTTAAGTTCTCCTCGGGGTTCGGGCGAATGCCAACAATATTGACAACGGTGACTCTTTAGGCTTCGTAGTGGAATCTTTCTAGGAAAATTTGCACCATGTCACTCCAAAAATGTACAGTCTTCCAATTTAAATTGCTCTAAGGAGCATGCAAATATGGTTAAGTGCTCACGGGCGTTGCCCACATGTCCGTTGAAAAGAACGAAGGTCGGTTGGTTGTATTCTAATGGGTAGGGTGTGCCAGAGATATAACCGGCATAAGGTGCATGGCTAGATATCCAAGCCGAGGTGTCAGGTTCAAAGTTCTTCGATAGGCGGTGGACTATAGCTTCCAAGTTAGACTTGGTGACATAGTAAGGAGAGGGCTCTTCGGGGCCTGTAGAAATGGGTAGCCTGCAAGGGCGCCGTGAGTCCCCGAGCCCCTAGACATGACAACTTGGAGTACGAGGGAAAGATAAGGTTGTTGACATGTGACAGGGGCTGGTAGTGGCACCTATGCAGGGGCGTGGGTGACTGGGCGAAACATGTCCACTACCTGGCCAGTGGTTTGGTGCTGGTCAGATGGATAGGGGTTGGGGTCCATCTCAATAGAGTCATGCATTTTGGAAGAACTTCGGGTTGGCATAGGATGAGATGGTGCGGCGGCAGGGAGAACCTACTGCAACATTGGTCCAATGTCTGTGGTTTACAGAGTGGTACCGTAGAAGGAGGCACATCGGCTACAGGTGGTGAACATGTCGCGAGTCCTACTGCCAAGGGTCTGAATGATCGAGGCGATAGTGGTTGCGACACTGGGAGCTGGGCGGTGTCTATGGCCGATCCAGAAGGTTGGGTTTGAGAAGTAGCTTGTTGAGAGGCTAGGGCTGGTATGGATTTATGCATCTCTATGATGGCGGCCATAAGATTAGACTGTGAGTCCTACAGATTAGCTATGGTTGGGGTAAGTTGTTGAACTGTTACGTTAACAACAACTTGCACATCGGGCCCAGTGGTTGCTTGTTGGTCTTGGAGTCGGATGACACTACTCTCCTCTTGGTCATCCAGATGATGTTCCTCTTGGACAGCAGGGTTGAGGCCTTGGCTAGTTGTCTTGATAACTCTCCGTTGTTATTGTGTCAGATAGGCGAACTGTACTACGATGCTCACCTCCACAGCGAAGTCGCCAAAATGATGCCAATAAAGTTCATAGCTTACGTGGAGTGCCACAAAAGATATAGTCCAAGTCAGCTGCCAAGTAGTCGGTAGTGGGACACAATGAGGGTGGACTAAAGGCGGAGAGCAAGGATTCCCAGATAGGCCGTGAGGAGTTGCAGTGCTGTGAGGAAGGGGTGATACAAACAAGGCCGACAGTCGATAGTCCAAGCTGAGGTCCAATGTCACGGTTCAATTGTGTTACGGTTCAATGTTGCATTCACTAATGTTTCTCCACTATAAGAAAAAGGGTATTTAGCGACGGTCGCAGATCGATCGCTAAAAGGTAGTTTCAGCGACGGACGAAACCGTCGATAAAAATTCGTCGCTAAAAACTTTTACCGACTACTTACCCATCGGTAAAAACCTTTACCAATGGATTTCTAGTGGCGGGGTTTTACTAACGGTTTCTTATGCTGCAAAAAGATTTTAAATTTTTTTCCTATTTTCGGGCAGTTTTTCAAAATTTTGTATAAACTTTTTAGTGACGAAATGTGTCCGTCGCTAAGACTTTAAGCGACGAACTTTTAGCTACGTGATATATCCCTCGCTAAAAGCCTGTTATAAAAACCCACTTTCCCTTCCTTTTCCTCTCCCTGTTTTTCTCTCTCACTCACCTGCAATTTCTTCCCCCGGCAACCCCCCCCCCCGATAGCCCTCCACGACACCGAGTCCTTCCACAGCTCTTGTGGGCCTCCATTGCTGTGCCACCACCTCCATCGCATGTATGTCCATTTTACCCTAATTGTGGTTTAATGCATGTGAGTTGAATTTAATATAATGTCGTTAATTTTGAGTTTGAGTTTGAACTCATGCACGTGAGTTTGAGTTTGAATTTGATTTTACCCTAATTGTGGTTAATTGAAGTTAATTTGTTGTAATGTATGATGTAATTTTATCCTAATTGTACATTGTTACATGTTGTACCTTTAATTAACACTAATTAAACTCAAATTAACCCTAATTAACACTAATATATATATATATATATATATATATATATATATATATATATATATATTGTGTCTGTTTTAAGGTTAAATAATTGTTGATGGATCAACAATTATATAACCCTAATGTGCATTGAGAAATATTTGCCAGATTGAGAATAATTGTTAAGAATTTATAATTACAGGTTTGGGTATTAAAAAAATAAAAATATATTTTTTAAATTAGTTTTACTTTTAGCGACGAATTATTCCGTCGCTAAAAGTCTTACTTATTCTGTGAATAAATGACTTTTAGCGACATAAATTCGATTGCTAAAGTTTGAATGACATACTTTTAGCGACGGATATTTTGTCGTTAAAAGTCATCAATTTTTGAATAATTTTTAGCGACGGTTGTTCCGTCGCTAAATGTCTGTTGTTAAAACTTTTAGTGACGAATTGTTCCGTCGCTAAATATTTTACTTAATAAATACGAAAAATATATTTAGCGACAAATATTATGTCGCTAATTGAATTAATACGTCCGTCGCTGAAAGTCGACTTTTAGGCGTCGGATTTCAAAACTCCGTCGTAAAACTTTTAGTAACGGAGCTATATGCAACATACTTTAGTGACGGGGGTCCGTCACTAAAAGTTTTTGGCGACGGATGTAGGGCTTTCAGTGACGGAGATGTCCGTCGCTAAAAGTCCTTTTACTTATAGTGCTCTCTCTAGGATTATGTTTCTCCGAATTCTAGAGTGAGATAGTGTTTTGTATCAAATGAGAATTGTCCCCAAAATAAATTCCAAAGTCCACTATTTATAGACAAAAATATGCCTGTGCCATTAGTCGACACGTGTCGTCCCCTGAGAGTGACACATCACTGAGGGGTCCGTAAATGCGGGTGCTGCTTTAGACCACCGGTTCCCATATTCGGTTGCCTGCCAAACAAAGCATCGTTCTGCCTATCTGAAGAGACTGACCATACAGTGTCCGCATGACCAGAGAACGCCCTTGCCCTAGCCACCAGTCCAAAGCCCTTACTGAGTCCCACAGGGATGCGTCAAGAGACGCGGAGAGAACTTGACAGTGGTGGGGGAGGGTCCCTACGCCCAATTGTCAGTCGAATTAGGCACGATGCCCTCCGAAGACATGTTCCCTTCTCGGAGTGACTCGAAGGTCATCGTCTTGGGGGCGTCGACGATCAACAGTAACGTGAGTGTGACATGGTCATAGCTCAGGCATGCCTAGGATCATGGAAGTCGCCCCACGCGGAGATAATCTCTTTGAGAGCAAGCATATCCCGCTACGAAGGGTCCTCATGCCAAAGCACTGTGACCGAAGGCCTTCAGAATGCTGCACACTGCGGAGAGTGGGTCAAAGCATGTTCCACATCTAAGGCGAGGGCGCTTGGTATGTTGAATAGATGAACCAAGGCTGGGGGGCGGGGTAATGTGCTAGAGAGCCGGGGGCGTGACTGAGTTAGTAGCACAGCGCATGAGCACAACAGCTGTGTTGGCTGCCCGGAGGCACATAATAGGAGCGGGGCACGGGCGTGGCGACGGGTGTTGCGGAATAGAACATGGTGGCAGGGGCACGTGACATGGAAGTAGCGCACGGGTGCGACGACAGGTGCCACATAAGAGAGCATGGTGCTAGGGGCACGTGACATGAAAGTGGCGCACGAGCGCGACATCTGTCGTGGAAGTGGGCATCATGCCAAGGGCACGTGTCGCATGAACGACACACAGGCGTAGCGATGGGTGTTGCGGAGTCGGCGCATGGGCGCTGACGACTGGTGTCACAAAGTCAGTGCACTGGCGTGGGAGATCAGCGCGTGGGCACGAGCGTTGCGGAGCCGGCGTGCAGACGACGACAGACGCCACAGAGTCAGCGCACGGCTACGAGCGACGCGCGTTTCCGAGACGACGTGCAAGTCAGTCTACCATAGCGTTTGGCCGAAGTAAAAGAAGGGGGCGACTCCCTTGGTGGTGGGTGGAGGCACACCGACCCCCTAAAGGGGAAGGTTGGCCGACCCTTTAGAGGGGAAGGCCGCAACCCCCATTGGGGAAAGTCGACCGACCCTCTAAAAAGGAAGGATGCGGCCAACCCCCGAGAGGAAGGCGCACCGACCCCTGGGGGGAAGGCGTACAACTGACTGGCCAACCCTCAAGGGGGAAGGCATGCGACTGACCGATGCCAAATGGGTCCGCATAAGTTGAGACACGCCGACGTCGTTACGCTAGCGACCATAGGTCACGTAAAAATAATTTTCTTAGCGACGAAAAAAAAGATTTGAACCCGATCAATTTGATTGGGTACGTAGGCCGTTCAAGCTGAGACGTTGAGTTAAAGGCTTACAGAAATAAAAAGTGTCGCTCAAAACAAGACCCATAGTGAGCACATGGGTGCGTCCAACATAGGTTTGGAACAAATTGTATTTTTATAGTAAATTCATCTTCAATAAACCGCAAGGGACGAAACTACAAGGTTTTGAACCCAATCAATTTAATTGGGTACGTAGGCCGTTCCAGCTGAGACGTTGAGTTGCAGACATAAGTGTATTGAATATAACCAATCCACGTTAGCTGGTGCTATGTTGTGTTGCAGATATAAGTGCATGGAACATAGTGCTTTTTTACTCTTCCTTGTGGCAGGAACAAGATGGTAACCAAGTTGATAACCCTGACCTGCTGTCAAATTTAATATATTCTGGACCTAGGGTTGCTCTTTAAATTAGTATCCCTGACCTGCTGTCAAATTTACCATTGAGAACATTATAGGTGGTTGACCATACTGTAGAAGGGAGGTTTAAAAATATGGGTGGTTTACCAGCTGTGCTTGCACTTCTTGCTAGTAGTTTTGCAGATGGGCAAATATAGTTACTTGTCAGTGCTTTAATATATTGGAACAAACCTCACTCTGTAGTAGTGAGCTGTGTATGTCATCAGCTATATGTGGGCTGCGTATATTAATAAAGCGTAATTAGGTTTGTTAGATTACATCTGTAGTAATAGTTGGCTGTGTTCTTCATCCTTTTGATCACTGTTCTCTTTGGTTTATCAAGTTATGGGTCATGTTTTGTGACTGTCTCAATGAGTTAGAATGTGGTACCTTGAGAGACTCAGTTAATTTTCTTTTGAACTAAGATCTTATAAGGATCAGTGAGTTATCTGCAGGTGTTTTGTCCTAATTTAATTCCATGTTACTTTCACATGAACTTTGCTTACTAGTCTATACTGTAAGAATTGGTTTCAAAGAAAATCACTGGTATTGGAAAATTAAGAAAGTGCATAGTCTTGTTTCAGATGTGGTTAGTCTTCAACTTCCAGTCTTTCACGGTGGTGTTACTTTTTGCATATGGTGAATCTTATGCTTCTACGCTTTGACCAATTTAATTTTCGCAGTTCGCAGTGAGACATTTCCATGTGTGCTTACCTGTTATATGCTTCTTTCCCTAGGGACCATTTGCATCTTATTACTGTTCTTATTGTTGCTCTTCTTGGCGTTGTTTCAATTGAAACTGTTTTTCTTATTATTGCTTTCGGTGTTTGTAAATAGAAGAGTACGTATAGCAAAGTTTCGCAAGTTAATCTTTCTAATAAAAAGAAAAGGTTATTGGTGTGTTGGCACCAAAATTTTAAGAAAGGAGGTTGCTAAAAGAAAGCCCAAATTTTGGTTTCTTCAAATAAGTCCGCTTTCAAAGTCCAATAAATATTGAACTGGGCTGGCTATGGCCCAATTGGTATACAGTTGGCCATATCCATGGATCAAGTCAGATTCTCCCAAAAATTAGATAAAGTCATATTTTATTGAAAGACTTGGAGATAAAAGATAGTAATTAATAAAAATATGCTTGATTTTATCAACACATGGGATTAACTTGAAGAGAAGTGTCATTCAAAAGAAGGAGACTTCAGCTATTTAAGGGGGCTCTCGGAGAAACAAAAGGGAGGGAGAAAAAGAGAAAAAAAAAAAGCAATCAAAGGCAGAGACAAAAGAGAAGAGAAAAGAAGTCAGCAAGAAAAGCAACGAAAGAGGGCCCGGCCGCAGCAACAGGAAATAAAAGAAAGAAAGTGAGGCTGCTGGCTTGCGACACAAAGGAAAAGAAAAAGAAAAAAAAAAGAGGGAGAGGCAGCCCAGGAGGGCTCTCTGCAGAAACAAAGGAGAAAGGAGAGAAAAAAAAATAAAAGAGAGAGAAGGCTCTAGTTTTCTTCGAAGCTCGGATATGAAAGCCGCTATGTGATAGCCCTTTCTTTATTCTCTATATGTATTTCGTTTTTCTTTTTCCTTCATTTAATGTTTCGTTGTAATAACTTTAGTATATTAAGGCCCATTATATGGACAACACCGTGCATACTGATATCAAATATATTATGTTCAAGTTGTTATTATTAATTTTTTTATTTGTCATTTCATTTGTATTTCTTTAGTTGGAGGTTGTCATTGACGTAATTAATGGTTAGTTTTTTAGCTATCCGGAAATATGAATCCACTTTATAAATAATAAACGTCGTTATATATATGGGAGCTGATCCATTGCTCGCGCTGACAACTTGGGGTAAGTTGCCAGCGCGATCTGGCCGTCCACGCGCGATCTGTGGACAGCCCAGATCTTTTTTTTGCGTTTTTTTCAAGTTCGTCCGCCACATAATGTAGCGGACGATTTTTTGACAAAAAGACCCTCAAGCAGTACAGTACAGTGCTCGTCCGCTACATTATGTAGCGGACAAATAAGGTCGTCTTCTCTTTCTCTCTACCTTCTCTCATTAATGTGTTCTGACTTTTCTCTTTCTCTTTCTTTCCTCTCACCACTTTTTGTTTTCTCTCTCATCCAGTCACCCTCCTCTCTCTCTCTCTCTCTCTCTCTCTCTCTCTCGCTGCACAAGATATGCGGCCATAGCAATGGGAATTGCTCTTCTTAGGATTATTTCGGACCGCCCTATCTTGTCCTGTGTAGCCTATGCTTTTTTTGCGTTTGCCATCTCAAGCCCAACCGGAGTGGCCATTGGAATCAGCTTTGACCTTTTGAGCCTATGCAGACATCTTCTTTGTCTGCAAAGTGGTTCTACTCCCCGTTTTGAGAGTACTGGAAAAGCGGAACTAATTTCCAGGGAGGGCTAGTGGCAGTTTATTGGGTATTGCAGGAGCCTTCTGCTGGGAATGTATATTAGACATAATTGATAACGAGTGGGACATTTTAAGTTCATACTGAGGGTGGATCTTGCATTTAAAGCTCTCCAAAAAGATAGAAAACATACCTTATCTTCTACCAACACAGTTACAACATTCTACATCGTTGTTTTATGAGAGATTAACTTGAATTTTGAAAGAGAAAGGAGAGAGAAAGAGAAAGACTGTACTGTACTATAGAAAGAGAAAAAAAAGTGCCCATACTCGTCCGCTACATAATGTAGCGGACAAGCACTGTACTGTATTGCTCCAAAAATATGCGATCGGTTGTTTCTCTCTCATCCTCTTCTCTCTAATTCGTAGCAACTCAGGAGTAATATAGAAACATAGCTTAATCCATACATGCATGTTTGTTCTCAACTTCTTAGAATGATCACATCAGTTAACTACCCACTACATCAGTTATGAACTTGATTGAAGCCAGTAATGGCCACAGGGATATCAGCACCTTTAATGTAAAGCTGCTCATACTTGATGGAAATTTTCGCGAGAAATTTAAGCAGATGCATCCCATGAAGATCAAAATTCCTGGAAGTATCCAACTAAAATTGCAAATTGGCCAGGGATTTTGCACTCATACCAGCCTCGTGGGTCTCACAGATGACTGCTCCGAGCATGTTGGCATCACCCAACTGCAGATGAGGATGCGAGAGAGAGAGAGAGAGAGAGAGAGAGAGAGAGAAAACAAAAAAGCGTTCAGAGAAGAGAGAGAGAGAGAGAGAAAAGTGTTCAGAGAAAAGAGAGAGAAAGAGAAAAGTTATAATACATTATTTGTCCGCTACATAATGTAGCGGACGAGCACTGTACTGTACTGCTTGAGGGTATTTTTGTCAAAAAATCGTCCGCTACATTATGTGACGGACGAACTTGAAAAAAACGCAAAAAACAGATCTGGGCTGTCCACAGATCGCGCGTGGACGGCCAGATCGCGCTGGCAACTTACCCCAAGTTGCCAGCGCGAGCAATGGATCAGCTCCCTATATATATATATATATATATACGACGGAATTTTGTGACACAAGATTCGACGCTAATCAATAGGCGAAAAATGCGTCATCATGCTGATTTGAAGACAAAACCATACCTTAGATGAACTGTCAAAGTGGACCGAGTCCTTAATGCTGTCTTGCTTGACAAATTTAATATTAGGAAAAAAAAGTTCCTAATTGATGGAAACCAACTGCTTACAATGCTGTGATTGATCTTATAAGTGATCAATGTAATGTGAAACTTACCAAAGATAATATTATTTGTCATCTGGAAATATGAGACAAGCATTATGAGGTAGTGTATAAGTTGTTAACTCCAAGTGAATTTTCATGAGATTGTTATTCCAATACGGTTGGCGTTTATAGTAAAGTTGCTTGAAAAACGTATGTCAAGGTAAAAAGCGTATTAATTATCTTATATTTCAACTAATTGGAGCGTCACTTGTATAGTTCTTTATATACTTTTTGTAGGATCTTTTCTGATGCAAACCTGTATAGAAGAAATGTAATTGGGAATTGAAAAGATTCATCAGCTAGATGTGGACTAGATCGGGCAACAGGGGAAGAAGCTGAGACTGGTGTTGAAGGTTATAATGAGTTGGCATCTAATACTAGTGCAGAGAAGGAGGCCGGCTAGTAAAGATCTTGATAATATAATTGATGTAAATCTATAAAAGGCAACCTCTGCAACAAAGTTGCAACCAACGAGAAAGAGAAACCGTACTAGTGATACACTTGTTACAATTATTTATGAGAAGTTAGCAGAGGTGATAGATTTGTAACAGTTTGAGTCGCTCAAAGCTCAGGGTGCGATGACTAACAATAGAAAAAAGTTTGAGTCATTCATGTCCCTTCCATTTCACTTAATGCGAGCCATGGCTAATGATGCAAATAAGCAATCATACAACTTAAGATATGGAGCCATCAAGGAACTTATGGACTTTGAATGGTTTTCAAGCCTAGTATTTTTTTAAGGAGTTATTTTCTTATTTACTAGCAAAGATTTAAGTTGTTATTGACTTGCTACTGCTAAGAGCCACTTTATTTAAAAAAAAAAAAAATTGTTAAGACATCACATTTCTATTTTTGGAAAAAAAATCTTGTTGTCAAGTACTAGAACGAAATTAAAGTTTTAATATGTAATTGTTACGTTGCAAATTCAAGTATGCTTATGGATTAGCTGCAATTTTTTATTTTGTTCTTAGTCATTATATGTGTATTTTCTTTTCGTCTTTTTCTTGTACTTTTTTTGGGGTCGGAGACTGTTGTTGGGTATAATTTGGTGAGACAAACGTAAAACTCCCGTTTTACATATTTACCTTTTATTATTTTAAATTAGCAATTTTAATTCTTAATCTAATTTGTTGGGCCAACCAATCAATGGATTTTTTTTTCAATTCCAAAACAATTCCAATTTCATCGGAATTAGAATTGAATACAATTTCGAATTTCAATTCCATTTGTCAATCGAACCTAACTAAATGTGGAGCTCAAGGACTTGTGGTCATCATAAAAAAATGACCCATATTCACTATAGAAAAAAATTGGAACGTAACTTGAGTTAAACTCCATAAAAAATGTTGCCAAGACTTAGAATTTAAAAAGATATATCATGAACCATGTTTAACAACTATTACCACTAGCCTAAAAGAGCGTTCTACACTCTTCCTAAATTGCCCGCGCAAATATAACAACATCAAACAAGGGGTCATATGTAATAACATCAAAGAATTGGACTACGGCAGCAAAAAGAAACTTGGACCTGCATAAAACCTGCTTTCACTACTTTTACTTGCCCTAATACTTTTGCGCCGCTCCTTCTTTAGAGAACATGAGCCGCCTCTGTTCTGGGATATAAAAAAAAGACCTTGGATCTGTATAAAACAACAAAGAACTGTGAAAAGCGACCAGCAATTGGAGTTGGGAGTGATGGGCAGATTTGGGTTCAGTGGTCTGACCTTCACTATGCTGTCGCTGCGGTGTAAGCAAGCTGTAGGTGCAATCTCAACAAGAAAATACAATCCGACCGTGATTTCTCTGTATAATCTCGAGTGCTCCCACCAGGCACAGGTTTGGTCTTCTAATTCCGTCTTTGAGCCTCTTCCTCTTCTTCAATTGGTTTGAAGTTTCTTAATTTGTTGTTGGTGTTATTAATAGACTTATATATTAGCTAAGGTGATTATTTGTTGGACATTTGTTATATAGAATTGAGTAATGCACATGACCTGTTTAGGTTAGTGCAGGGAAAAAAATGTGAAAGGGCTTAATACATAAAAATGTAACTCCTTTGACTTGATCCACCTTATTCTGTTCACGTTAAAATGTGGAGAAGAAAATTCTTACTTGTGCTAAACCCAACAATTACTTTTGATTTTATAGTGCAAGTATCCCTAAATTAGAAATTTATAACCTTTCGACATACGTCTGACAAGCTGCATCCAAAATTTTCAAGAAAACCTAAATTTGACCCCAGATCACCAACTATGTTACATGGGGTCGGTGTGGGCGTCCAGATCGGATAGGTGTCCGAATATCGGACTCGCCTGTTTTAGAAAGTTTTAAGATATGTAGACACCGTCGAAAAGTTGGAAATATATATATATATATATATATATATATATACATATACATACATATATATATATAAGTTGATCCGTTGACCGCGCGGACAAAATAGGAGAAGTTGCCAACCCTATTTGGCCGTCCATTCTGAAAGGATGGACGTCCCAGATCTTTATTTTTAAAAACAAAATTGTCAAAGTCTGCTGCACAGTGTAATTGATGACTTTTTGCCTGACACATCTCACATCATGTCTACATGTCACATCAGTCCTGTCCCCCACGACTGTTATGACTGTTAATTTGTCATTATCAACATTGTTCGCTACATTATGTAGCGAATGAGCTTTACATATAAAACTGTCCGCTACATTATGTAGCCAATGAATTCGTTCGCTACATCGTGTTGCGGACGGTATATATATATATATGGGGGCCGTTACATATCGACAGGTGGATATTATCCACCGAACCGCACCCCTATGTGCGGTTTGCACAATTAATTTTTTTTTACACCCACCCACCGTTCGGCATGCGGTCCCCCTTCCTGCCTGCCACGTGGCAGCCAGCGGTCCCCCTTCCCCCTTCCTGCCTGCCATGTGGCAGGGGTCCCCCTTCCCTGCCTGCCACGTGGCACCCCTCCGGTCCCCCCCCCCCCCAAATCCGGGTCACCATTTTGCAGCCCCCCCCCCATTTTGCGGCCCCCCTGCCACGTGCCCCGGTTCCCCGTCCTTTTTCCGACGTTTCTCTGCTTTCTTTCATCTCTCTCCGTCATTTTTTCTTCTTTATAAACCCTTCTCCCCGAACCATTTCTTCCACTCCCCATCATCTTTATCAACACACACTTCATACTCCATATCTCACTTACAAAAAAATTTACGCTTGAAGATCGGTGGATTTTTCTTGATACAAATATATCAAGTTAAAACAAGTAAGTATTTTAAATTTTCTTATAATTCAATGTTAATTTCAAATTGTTCTTACCAATGATTTGTTTAAATTGTGTTTAGGTTAAATTGTTCTTACCATAGTCTAAAATTCTTGTTTTTTGAGAGTTTGAAATTAGGGATTGAACTAACGTTTATTAGCGAATATTCATTCGAAGTCCAAAAAATAGTCATTTTTTTAGGGCGTCAAAATTTGAATTTTTCCCGAATTTATAAAAAATAGCTAGAGCTAGATTTTGCAAAAGTGCAAAAAAGAGACCCTAGTTATGTTTAAAAGATATTTTTCCCTGGACTGGAAAGGGGTCAACTGATACGGGGAACCTTGTAACTTCGCAGTGTAATTTAAAATATCAAACTAGCGCGATTTCGCGCGAAACTTTTATGAGAACCCTAGGCTGTTAGGAAGTTCCGTTTCCTCGGAATTTGCGCCATTCCGGTGTCGTTAGCTATTTTTTGGCCGAACGGGCTTTTAAGCGCTCGATCCAGACACATTTCAAAGCACTTTTGAGATTTTCGATGCCAGGGGGCATTTCGGTAATTTGCCACCCCGATAGGGGTATTTTGCTAATTCTACACTATTAAATTTTTACAACGACTATAATTAAGTCTAAAATGGTGTTGCGCTTTGTTTTTTTTTTTTTTCGTGGCCCCCCACCCCCTGCCCTTTTTTCTTTTCTCTTTCGTACGTTGCCCCCACCCCCCACCCCCCACCCCGAACCGCAACATGCGTTCTCTTAGACTACTTTTTTTTTATGGCCCTCACCCCCCACCCCCGTGGGCCCCCACCCCCTTCCTCTCCCCCGAACCGCAACAAGGACACCCGGTTCACTGTACCGTGGCCCCCACCCCCTTCTTCTCCCGCGGTTCACTGTACCGTGGCCCCCACCCCCTTCCTCCCCCACCCCCGTGGGCCCCCACCCCCCCTTCCTCTCCCCCGAACCGCAGGAAGGACCCCCGATTCACTGTACCGTGGCCCCCACCCCCTTCCTCTCCTGCGGTTCACTGTACCGTGGCCCCCACTCCCACCCCCTTCCTCCCCCACCCCTGTGGGCCCCCACCCCCTTCCTCTCCCCCGAACCGCAACAAGGACCCCCGGTTCACTGTACCGTGGCCCCCACCCCCGTGGGCCCCCACCCCCAACAAGGGGGCGGTTCTCTGTCCTTGCTTTTTTCTTCGTGGCCCCCACCCCGGTTCCCTTTTTGTTTTCTTTTGCTTTTCTTGTTTTTTTTTTCGTATCCTTTTTTGGTTTCTTGTTTTCTTTTACATATCCTTCTTTCTCGTGCATGACCCCCCACCCCAGAACGGCAAGGAGTTGAGGTTCTATGCAGCCTTCCACTTTTTTCTTCGTGGCCCCCACGCTTGCCTTTCGAAGCCGTTAGCTATTTTTTTCACCGAAAGGGCTTTTAAGTACTCGATCTGGACACCGGTTCGGAATTTTTAGGCGAAACTTTTGTAAAATACTTTTGAGATGAAGAATGATTTCAGGAAGCTTAAAATAGCATTTTAAAGCACTTTTGAGATTTTCTGAAGCCAGGGGGCATTTTGGTAATTTGCCACCCCGAGAGGGTTGTTTTGGTAATTTTTCCAGTACAGTTTTTCAAAGGACTTTTTAGTCCAGAAATGTAAGTAAAACACCTGAAATGTTGTTTTGAAGCTGATTGCAGGGCGTAATTGTCGATAAAGGTGAAAACCTAATTAGACAATTTTTCACGAATGTATAAAACATAGCTAGAGCTATATTTTGCCAAAGTGCAAAAAAGAGACCCTAGTTATTTTTAAAAGATCTGTATCAGGGAAAAATGTCAGATTTTTCCAAAGACTGGATAGGGGTTAACTGATACACGGAACCTTGTAATTTTGCAGTGTAATTTAAAATATCAAGCTAGCGCGATTTCACGCGAAACTTTTACGAGAACCCTAGGATGTTGGGAAGTTCCATTTCAGAGGAATTCGGGCCCTTCCAAAGCCGTTTGCTATTTTTTTGGCCGAACGGGCTTTTAATCGCCCGATCCGGACACCGGTTCGGGATTTGTGGGCGAAAAATCCCCAAAAATACTTTTTAGATCATGGATGAATTCAGGAAACTTAACATAGCATTTTAAAGCACTTTTGAGATTTTCCGAACCCGGGAGGCATTTTGGTAATTTGCCACTCCTAGAGGGGCATTTTGGTAATTTTCCCGGTAAAGTTTTTCAAAGGACTTCTTGGTCCAGAAATGTAAGTAAAACACCTGAAATGTTGTTTTGAAGCTGATTGCGGGGCGTTAGGGTGCTAATAGTACCTCGGGGGCATTTCGGTAATTTGTCGCTCAGCGGGGGTATTTTGGTAATTTAACATTGTGAAATTTGCCGACTTACTTTTAGTTTCGGAAGGGGTGTAAGACACCCTGTGGTGTTTTTTTTTTCAGCCGTTCTGAGATGTTTGTTGGGGCGATGGCTGTCAGGGGGTATTTTGCATAAGTTGGGGGTGTTTTGTTAACTTTCCCCCTTAAAATACCATGAGGAAATATTTGGTATATAATTGATAGAAATACATTTAAAAATTGGTTTTAAAGCGATTTTGTGGTGTTGGCGGTGTAGCGGCCATCGGGGGGGGGGGGGTATATTGGTAAATTGTCACGTTGGCTTTAAATTTTAGAGAAATAGAGTAATTAAGCGTTTGAAGTGGTGGGAAGTGAGGAATTGTTTTAATACATTTAAATAATGAGATAATGACTATTGCTAACCCATTGGTAAGCTAGGTTTAAGATCCGGTTATATTTTTGGAATGTAAATATTATGGACGTTAAGTTGGTTTACGATTATATTTTGTTCTTAGAGATATGGATTTCAACCCCGGACCTCATGATACATCAATCCTATACGACGACGATGACCACGTCGCGAGGTACGTATTTGACGGTGTCGATAGGGGTGTTTTGGAAACAATTCAAAGCACAACTCACCTCGAAGAGTGGGTACTGAACGAGGAACAAATACAACTATTACACCGTCAAAATTTGGCCATGTTCACCAATCCCGGGATTTTGTCTCGGCATGACGATTGCCTTATATCCGCTCTAGTTGAACGATGGAGGGGCGAGACGAACTCATTTCACTTCCGGTTTGGTGAAATGACTATTACATTAGAGGACGTCGGATTTATACTTGGAATCCCATGTCACGGCAAACCCACTACTTGGAGCAAAACGTCTGCATCCGTATCGAAGATGGCTAGGCAGTATTTCCCGGGAATCCCGAGGGAAGCTCGTACGTCTAATGGCATAAAACTTAAATGGCTGAGAGAGCAGTACGGCGTGCTACCGGATGAATACACTCCTCATGATTTCGTGACGTATACGAAGGCATTCCGACGTATTCGAAAAACACCGTGCATCCGAAGTATATGGTGTTCTTGGAGGATCTTGAGGAGGTATACTCGTATTCGTGGGGTTCAGCTGTTATTGCGCACCTATATCGAGCACTGCATAAGGCTACGAGATTGGATGCCAAGTCTATTGCCGTCTGCCTGACTCTATTACAGGTATGAGCATTTATATTCTTGTTTTGACGTGTCAAAGTATTCGTGATTATTTACTAATTCCATATAATGTTTGCATTCACAGGTTTGGTCTTACGAGAGGCTACCCACGGGACGTCCACAACCGCGGGAATATTCCGATACGGAGTGGCCTAGGGTGTGGGCCTGGGGGCCGGAGGCCAACCGGAAGAGACGGGTAAACCCTCACCACCATCTACAGTTCTATCGGGGGGAACTAGATATGCTGGATGCACCCCAGGTGACGTGGCAGCCATACGGGAAGGTGATGCATCGGTTAAATGAGTATTGTTGGCAACTTCCGGTATCGTACGTGCTGGCAGGTTTGGTTCGGGTGCCGCTTATTCACTTCAAAGTATGTGAGTTTCAGATGCTCGATCGAGCCATGAAGCAAGCCGGCTGTCTACAAGGGATACCAAAACCCCCTGTAGACATGCGGCCATACAGGACTGTTTGATGGCCGAAATTCGAGGTGCCTGATGCCTTGAATTTATTGAGCGACGAGGTGGAATAGTGGAGTACTTGGCAAGAAACGTATGGTAGCCTTGTATCGCTCAAGCACGACGGCACCAGTCTTAAGGAGTACCTGCAATAGTTTCTCATGGTGACGCGCACGAGGGTGAATCGCCCTTCCCAGCCGACGAAGACATCGTATGCGCCACGTGATTTCTTTGACCAGTTCTGGGCATTGAACATTGTAAGTCACCCTAGTGTTGTTTCAATATTTATTTGCGCACCTTATCGACAATGCCTGAAATAATGACGGTGATTTTGTTTATGCATGTTTTTTAGGTTGACCAGGGCGCTGAGGTGTTCAAGCAGCTGGAGTCGTTTGACTGGTTTGTCGCGCAGGCTCCCGTCAGTCTCAAGAGGTCCATTGAGAGGTACATGACTGATCTTCACAACTTCAGTGTTGCGTACTGGGGTTACCCAGGGGAGCCGGTCAGTCCCTCAGCGCCTGACGCGTACAACTCTCTGCCCCAGAGTCAGGGCATGGGGGAGCCGTCTAGTCGCTTGCCTTCTTACACGTCTTCGCCGTAGAACTATGAATTCTGGGAGCCGTATAGTGGCTTGCCTCCTGACGCGTACAACTCTCAGCCCCAGAGTCAGGGCCTGGGGGAGCCGTCTAGTCGCTTGCCTTCTTACGCGTCTTCGCCGCAGAGCTATGAATTCTGGGAGCCGTATAGTGGAATCCTGACTCTGACTCTCAGCGCCAGAGTCAGGTTCCCCAAGTAGGAATCCGGGCCTCGCGCCCAAGCATCCGGTCGCGCAAAGGACAAGCAACGAAGCCATTGAGGCCGGACAAGATGGTTGGATCGACCGGCACTACTTCGGGCATGAGCCTGTCGATTCAACAGACTTTCCTCTTGCGACATTCCTAGGTCATGAGGATATCAGAACGTTGGCGCCGGAGACAGATATTTCAAATTTTGTCATGAACGCTTACATAGATCTGCTCCGGATTAGAGAGCAACATTTTAACCGTTCTGAATATGTGAAGCTTAACATGTATCCCACTCATTTTGTGGAATTAACGGTGAGGGAATTCACAGAATCGAGGAGGCGAGGGGGATGCAGGGGTAAGTGGAAACCAGGTAGAAATGTGTTAGGCATGATGAACGCAAACTATCAATGTAGCGCTGCTGATGCGAACCTTATCATGATACCTTGTCATCATGCAAACCACTGGTTCCTATTAGTTCTCCATCCAGCGAACAGAACGGTTCACATATACGATAGCCTAAGGGAGGACGATCCTGGACAGCTGCTGGCACAGATGTACAGCGAGTACATCACTTTAGTGGTTTGTTTTTATTTTTTGACCTTGGCTCATAGTATATTCTTCTTGATACATAGGCTTGATTCTCGTTTTTATTGTTGGATGCAGACTACTGTCCTCTCGCTAGCGTGCGAATGGCCACCGGGGGACCCTTGGACGGTCGTGATGATAAAGGACCGACCAAAGCAATATAACGGTCACAATTGTGGGATTTACGTCCTCAAGTACATGGACTACATTGCTCGCTCGGAAGTGCTCAAACACTCCTCGTGGACTAGGAAGGATGCCTTGACGTTTAGGTATAGGATAGCCTAGGAGCTGAAAAAGAATGAAGCTAGACGCCTTCATTACCATTATCCTGACTAGCGTGGCTAAGGTGCAATGATGTTACAAAAAACTGCACAAAAAAGAAATGTACATAATTTTTCGCATGCTATGAATTTGGCGCTAAAATGTGCGCGAATATACCTTTCATATGACGCATTCGAAAAAATTACGTGTCTCGTTTTTCGTCAAAATTTATAGAAATGAGCTAAGTAGCGTGCATGAGGTGCTTTGAGCGGGAAAAAACTGACAAAAAAAATTACAACATTTTTCGCAAGCTAAGAACTGGGGCCTAAAGTGTGCGCGAATAGAGGCGTCGTAGGAAAACCCAAAAAATAATTTCTCTCATTTTTCGCCGAAATTCATAGAAATGGGCTAATTAGCGTGCATGAGGTGCAATGAGCGAAAAAAAGAGTGACAACAAAAATTACAACTTTTTTAGCAAGCTAAGAACTGGGCCCTAAAGTGTGCGCGAATAGGGGCGTCGTAGGAAAACTCAAAAAATAATATGTCTCGTATTTCGCCGAAATTCATAGAAATGGACTAACTAGCGTGGCTGAGGTGCAATGAGCGAAAAAAAAGTGACAAAAAAATTACAACTTTTTTCGCAAACTAAGAACTGGGGCCTAAAGTGTGCGCGAATAGGGACGTCGTAGGAAAACCCAAAAAATAATTTATCTCGTTTTTCGCCGAAATTCATAGAAATGGACTAACTAGCGTGCCTGAGGTGTAATGAGTGAAAAAAAATTGACAAAAAAATTACAACTTTTTTCGCAAGCTAAGAACTGGGGCCTAAAGTGTGCGCGAATAGGGGCGTCGTAGGAAAACCCAAAAAATTATTTGTCTCGTTTTTCGCCAAAATTCATAGAAATGGACTAACTAGCGTGCCTGAGGTGCAATGAGGGAAAAAAAGTGACAAAAAAATTACAATTTTTTGCGCAAGCTAAGCATTGGGCCCTAAAGTGTGCCCGAATAGGCCCTTCCAAAAAGTATCAATAATCCACAAACCAAATCACAAATTAAAGATTTCACAAACCAAATCACAAATATAAACATTATAAAAGTTCAATTTATACAACTGAAACATTAATCCTAACACTCTTCCTCGTCATCGTCCTCCTCGACCACACTGCCAGGTTCGATACCTAGCACTTTATAATGATTTCTCTTGTCATGGTCAGTCATCTTATTACACAACGCACACTTTCGCAATTGTTTTTGACCCGTTGCTTCTTCAATCGGATTTTTCATACGTATTGCTCGTTTTCGCCCTTTTGTTTGAGAAATAATTGGATCAAAAATGTCGTCCTCCTCACCTTGCAGGCTGGTGCTGTCAATGACTGGCTGTGAAGCTCGATTGAATCTACCGGCTGGAGTCGTCCGAGGGTCCCGGCTTTCTGGTAATGCCATCCTAAACTGTGCATGCTTAGCCTTATCCCGTGCGGCTGCTTCAACTTGATACATGTACCCATCAAATGTTGACGCTGCATCCATTGATAAACCGTGCATGATGTTACAAAGGTGATTATATCGCAGCGTCTCAGATTGCTCGAAATCGACTGAAACATTGGGCACGTAAGGAATGTGACCGTGGACTCTATTGGCTTCCTTCATCCACCGATCCAAGATATACTCTGGAGGGATTTCACGAGCATTCTTGGCGCTAAAATACCTCAAAGCGTGTCGACAGAGTATACCTTTATGCTCAAACAGTTGACAATTGCAATTAACAAACCCGGTGTCCATGCAAACTGCTACAGTAAAATGTCTTATGTTCCTCGGAGCCGACGAAAAGCACGGATTCGCGAAATTCGTCACATTTGTCAAAGCATAAACCTTGAGCTCCCTGGTGGAATACTCGTGCATCTTTGCCATGCTATATTGATTCGACTTTAGTAGTTCATCCTGAAACTGTCTAAACATTTCCTTGGTATAGACTTGAGCCGCATGAGCCTCCAAAGGTGAAAAAACTTATATTTGTCTTTCTCTGTAAACTGTAGCCGCGTCGGCTTCTCTCTCAAGGTGAAATTGCCTGTCAAGGGCTTTCTGCATCTCTAGTACGAAATCTCTTAAACTTGAAGAAGAGCGTACGTACCCATCAAAGAATGAATTCATACCTTCGCTTCTCGAGGTCGTAGTCATTCCGGCTGTAAAAAACTTTTTGGTGTAGGCACAGATCCACTGTGTCCTGATCTCATACAACGCTTGCAGCCATTCATGACTGTGCAAATAGTAGTTATCCATTAACTTGGCCCACCTCTCCTCGAACACGTCTACCGTCAACGATTTCTTCACACATGTATTAAAGTCACTCTTAAATGTCGGATGGTTTGCATATACATTGTGAAGCCGTTCGGGATATTTGTTGCTTATGTGCCATGTGCACAGGCCGTGGTGAGTATCTGGAAGGACCTTAGCGATTGCATTTTTCATTGCCAGATCTTGGTCGGTGATGATGGTCTTTGGAGGAATATGATACATTGCTTCAAGCCACGTTTCAAATAACCACGTAAATGACTCCTCCGTCTCATCCCTAAGCAGGGCAAAGCCAAACAAGATTGACTGATAGTGGTGGTTCACCTCGGTGAACGGCGCAAAAGGCATAGAGTACTTATTTGTGCGGTATGTGGTGTCAAACGTCACAACATCGCCAAAATTTTGGTAAGCTGCTCTAGAACGGGCATCCGACCAAAATATATTAGTAATGCGGTTCTCGTCATCCAGTTGGAGACTATAGAAAAAGCCAGAATTCTCACTCTGAAGGCGCCTTAAGATATCAAGTGTAGCTTGAGAATCACTCCTACAGGAAGACTCTCTCCTCTGAGCACGAATTTCATTTCGGAGGTCAACTTCGTTGAAGCTCAACTTGTCAATCCCCCCAGCCTGGCTTGAGAAAACCCCCATCATTTTAGAAGGTTGAACTTTAGCCTCGGCCATTGTAAATATCAGTTCTCTGTGTGCCGCGCTTATTTCTCGGTGCTGATGAATTTGACCAATCTTACTAGGGGTCATCAACTGATGGTTATGGCTCAACTCCGCTCCCGTCACAACCCAATGGTTTTCATTTTTCCGGTGTACTGCATACACATGGGCCTTACAGCCGGTACCCGGAAATGTGTCCCGTCTTTTTGTCTTGATGGCCCTTCGTCACTAATCCGAACAACCGGGGGTACATGCGGGGCTCCTCTATGACACTCAAATAGTCTTCCACAAATTTGATCTGTATTGACCCGTTTTCTAGTCGTCTTAATTCTAATACTGAAACCTATCGTTTTCGAATATGCTCTATAGTATGCTTCAACTTCGTCCAGTGTTTGATAAACTTGACCTAAGTAAGGTGGATCAGAATCTTCACAAAAAATATTTCCTCCAGTTGCATCCATATTTATACTGAAATCTAAAAAATAAAAATTATATCATTCTCAACAAGTCATAGAATTAAATAAAATATGTATAAAAATTATTTCCTGCAGCTGTGTGGAAACTTTTGACAGGAAAATTACCAAAATACCCCCGATGAGCGGCAAATAACCGAAATGCCCCCGGGGGTTCATTATCACCCACTCCGAACCCCAAATCAGCTTCATAACAGCCTTTCAGGTGTTTTACTTAGGTTTCTGGACAAAAAAGTCGTTTGGAAAACTTAACATTGTAGAATTACCAAAACACCCCTATCGGGGTGGCAAATTACCGAAATGCCCCCTGGCATCGGAAAATCTCAAAAGTGCTTTGAAATGCTATTTTAAGTTTTCTGAATTCATTCTTGATCTGAAAAGTATTTTACAAAAGTTTCGCCCAAAAATTCCGAACGTGTGTCCGGATCGAGCGCTTAAAAGCCTGTTCGGCCAAAAAAAGAGCTAACGACATCGGAATGGCGCAAATTCCAGGGAAACGGAACTTCCCAACATCCTAGGGTTCTCATAAAAGTTTCGCGCGAAATCGCGCTAGCTTGATAATTTAAATTACATTGCAAAATTACAAGGTTCCCGTATCAGTTGACCCCTTTTCAGCCTATGGAAACGTCTCAGAACAACTTTAAAATAACTTTTTGGGTGTCTTACACCCATTCTCGAACTAAAGGCCATTCGGAAAATATTGACATGAAAATTACCAAAATGCCCCCGATGGGCGGCAAATTACCGAAACGCCCCCGGGGGTTCAATATCATGCTATATTGTCGCGCAACTTTGTCATGCTATATTTTCGCGCAACTTTGTCATGTTATATTTTCGCGTAACTTTCAGGTGTTTGACTTAACTTTCTAGAAATTATAGTCGTTGTAGACTTAATAGTGTATAATTAGCAAAATACCCCTCTCGGGGTGACAAATTACCGAAATGCCCCCTGGCATCGAAAAATCTCAAAATTGCTTTGAAATGCTATTTTAAGCTTCCTGAATTCATTCTTGATCTAAAAAGTATTTTACAAATGTTTCGCCCAAAAATCCCGAACCGGTGTCCGGATCGAGCGCTTAAAAGCCCGTTCGGCCAAAAAATAGCTAACGACATCGGAATGGCACAAATTCGGGGGAAACGGAACTTCCCAACAGCCTAGGGTTCTCATAAAAGTTTCGCGCGAAATCGCGCTAGTTTGATATTTTAAATTACACTACGAAGTTACAAGGTTCCCCGTATCAGTTGACCCCTTTCCAGTCCAGGGAAAAATCTGAAATTTTTCCCTAATATACATGTTTTAAAAATAACTAGGGTCTCTTTTTTTGTACTTTGGAAAAATCTAGCTCTAGCTCTTTTTTATAAATTCGTGAAAAATCCAAATTTTGACGCCCTAAAAAAATGACTATTTTTTGGCCTTCGAATGAATATTCGCTAATAAACGCTTGTTCAATCCCTAATTTCAAACTCCCAAAAAACACGAATTTTAGAGTATGGTAAGAACAATTTAAACAAATCATTGGTAAGAACAATTTGAAATTAACATTGAATTATAAGAAAATTCAAAATACTTACTTGTTTTAACTTGATATATTGCTCAAGAAAAATCCACCGATCTTCTAGCGTAAATTTTTTTGTAAGTGAGATATGGAGTATGAACTGTGTGTTGGTAAAGATGATGGGAGTGGAAGAAATGGTTCGGGGAGAAGGGTTTATAAAGAGGAAAAAATGAGAGAGAGAGAGAGAGAGAGATGAAAGAAAGCAGAGAAGATCGGAAAAAGGACGGGGAACCGGGCACGTGGGAGGGGGGCCGCAAAATGGGGGGGGGGGCTGCAAAATGGTGACCCAAATTTGGGGGGGGGGGACCGGAGGGGGGTGCCACGTGGCAGGCAGGAAGGGGGGACTGGGGACCCCTGCCACGTGGCAGGCAGGAAGGGGGACCGCATGCCGGACGGTTGGGGGGTGGGTGTAAAAAAAATTAATTGTGCAAACCGCACATAAGGGGTGCGATCCGGTGGATATTATCCACCGGTGGGCTCTGATCGGGGCCTTATATATATATGGGTCATGATCCATTGCTAGCGCTATTTTTCCGTCCGCTACATAATATAGCGGACGATAATTTACCGTCCGCTACATTATGTAGCGGATGGTGCTAACGCTAGCAACGGATCAGCCCCCTATATATATATATATACACACACACACACACAAAAACCTAATTCTGAAACTCTTCTCCATGCTTTCTTCTTACAAATTTTTCCAGTGAAGTTGTCAAGCAGATCTGCGTAATTTTTTCCCAAGAAATCCTTTAAGCGTCTAAGTAATTACGTAAATTCACAAACCAATCATTTATTTATTCATTATTTAGAGTTGTGATGAGTATTGCGTTTTATGCATGGTTTTGATTATGTATTGAGCATGTGGTAGCGTTGGTAATTTATATATATATATATATATATATATATATATATATTGCGTAATATTTGTCCATGTGCTAGCGTTGGTAAAATCAGACAGAAACTTATTTTTTCCTCCCCTGTCTAAAACACAGGAGACATCAATTTTTCTATTAGTTAATACTAAAATACTGCATAATAAAACACCTTAGCTGTAGATATAAATAGTAAATTACCTATCACGAACGTATCATTCTCCAAATCATAGTTCCTAACTATGTACTCTATCACACCACGACAGATGTGTTTTGGAATACGCAAGAACGGCCCAAAGAGCGAATCCTTCTTCAGTATCTCCTTCTTCTGCTCATCCAAATTAGCGAGAAGGTTGTGCAGGCAGGGCTGACTGCACCTGGACTGATAGAGGCTGATTTTGGCCTCTTTTTTATTCTTCTATTTAACACAACAAGTCAAGGATATGACATCATTCAGTGAATATGCTTGGGAAAAAAATTGTGTGGGAGCATACACTGGACGGGGTCAAGGAAACCAGGAGGAGGGTTGAGCAGGGAAAGAATGGTCGTGGGTACTACATCAAGGGTTGTCTGCCCTTTTTAGAGGTATAGTGACACTTTCTTAATAGTTTAGTTATTTAAACTAATGTTCTACTTACCTAGGGGCTTTACTGTAGAGCCACGAGATTGGATATAAAACATAGATCACATGTATAATTTGTTACTCAGCACCATTTGCCATAGTTCCTGTGCATACTCACATTGCGTGAATAAGTGGTCTATGGTCTGAGGGTGTATTCCACAAAGATCACATGTATAATTTGTTATCATATTCCAAGTTTTCAGTTTGCTCCTGGTTCTGATTCCTACTTTGCTAATTAACCAGAGCATCAAAGCACATTTGGGTATATTACCTGGAAACCAGATTAGTTTCCACCAAATAACTGCTGGTGCTTTTATTCTCAGGCTTTCCCATGCTAATTTTATAGTGAAATTGCCACTAGGATGAAGTTTCCACCTGATTTTGTCTGCTTGTCCATATATATATATATATATATATATATATATATGGGGTTCGATACACATCGACCGGTGGGAAAAAAAAAATTTCCCACCCAATCGATGCTCAGTCATGCGATTGGCCCAAAAAGGAAAAACCCAATCGCAAGACTTTCTTGCGATTGGGTTTGTCCTTTTTTTGTCCTTTTTTTTCTCCCCCTTCTCCCCCCGGTCAACAATCACGGCCTCATGGCCCCCACCCCTCCTCCCCCACCCCTCCTCCGGTCAACCTTCCTCCCCCTTGGCCCCCACCCCTCCTTTCTTTATTTATTTGTCACTTAATTAGACAGTTTTTCACGAATTTATAAAAAATATCTAGAGCTAGATTTTCCCAAAGTGCAAAAAAGAGACCCTAGTTATTTTTAAAAGATCTGTATCAGGTAAAAATTTCAGATTTTTCCAAATACTGGAGACGGGTAAACTGATACGCGCAACCTTGTAACTTTGCAGTGTAATTTAAAATATCAAGCTAACGCGATTTCGCGCGAAACTTTTTTGAGAACCCTAGGATGTTGGGAAGTTCCATTTCCCAGGAATTCGGGCCATTCCGAAGCCGTTAGCAATTTTTTTGCCGAACGGGCTTTTAAGCGCTCGATCCGGACACCGGTTCGGGATTTTTGGGCGAAAAATCCGTAAAATACTTTTTAGATCAAGAATGAACTCAGGAAGCTTAAAATAACATTTTAAAGCAATTTTGAGATTTTTCCGTATGCCAGGGGCATTTTGGTAATTTGTCACCCCGAGAGGGGTATTTTGGTAATTTTACGGTGTCAAGTTTTTCGAAGGACTTCTCAGTCCATAAATGTAAGCACAGCACCTGAAAGGCTGATTTGAAGCCGATTCGCGGGGATTAAATGTCGCTAAAGGTGAAAACTTAATTAGACAGTTTTTCACGAATTTATAAAAAATAGCTAGAGCTAGATTTTGCCAAAGTGCAAACAAGAGACCCTGGTTATTTCTAAAAGATCCATATCAGGTAAAAATTTCAGATTTTTCCAAACTCTGGAAACGGGTTAACTGATACGCGCAATCTTGTAACTTCGCAGTGTAATTTAAAATATCAAGCTAGCGCGATTTCGCGCGAAACTTTTTTGAGAACCCTAGGATGTTGGAAAGTTCCATTTCCCAGGAATTCGGGCCATTCCGAAGCCGTTAGCAATTTTTTTGCCGAACGGGCTTTTAAGCGCTCGATCCGGACACCGGTTTGGGATTTTTGGGCGAAAAATCTGTAGAATACTTTTTAGATCAAGAATGAATTCAGGAAGCTTAAAATAGCATTTTAAAGGAATTTTGAGATTTTTCCTGATGCCAGGGGCATTTTGGTAATTTGTCACCCCGAGAGGGGTATTTTGGTAATTTTACGGTGTCAAGTTTTTCGAAGGACTTCTCAGTCCATAAATGTAAGCACAGCACCTGAAAGGCTGATTTGAAGCCGATTCGCGGGGATTAAATGTCGCTAAAGGTGAAAACTTAATTAGACAGTTTTTCACGAATTTATAAAAAATAGCTAGAGCTAGATTTTGCCAAAGTGCAAACAAGAGACCCTGGTTATTTCTAAAAGAGCCCTCCTAGGTAACCATTTCAGATTTTTCCAAACTCTGGAAACGGGTTAACTGATACGCGCAATCTTGTAACTTCGCAGTGTAATTTAAAATATCAAGCTAGCGCGATTTCGCGCGAAACTTTTTTGAGAACCCTAGGATGTTGGAAAGTTCCATTTCCCAGGAATTCGGGCCATTCCGAAGCCGTTAGCAATTTTTTTGCCGAACGGGCTTTTAAGCGCTCGATCCGGACACCGGTTCGGGATTTTTGGGCAAAAAATCCAGTAAATACTTCTTAGATCAAGAATGAACTCAGGAAGCTTAAAATAACATTTTAAAGGAATTTTGAGATTTTTCCTGATGCCAGGGGCATTTTGGTAATTTGTCACCCCGAGAGGGGTATTTTGGTAATTTTACGGTGTCAAGTTTTTCGAAGGACTTCTCAGTCCATAAATGTAAGCACAGCACCTGAAAGGCTGATTTGAAGCCGATTCGCGGGGATTAAATGTCGCTAAAGGTGAAAACTTAATTAGACAGTTTTTCACGAATTTATAAAAAATAGCTAGAGCTAGATTTTGCCAAAGTGCAAACAAGAGATAATGAACCCCTGAAAGGTTGTTTTTCAAATGACTGCTTAGTCCAGAAATGTAAGCAAAGCACCTGAAAGGTTGTTTCGAAGCTGATTTGGGGCGTTAGGGTGATAATGAACCCCCGGGGGCATTTCGGTAATTTGCCGCTCATCGGAGGCTATTTTGGTAAATTTACATTATACAAATTTTCCAACAATTACACTGCAAATAATTTTTATTCTTCTTTTATTTAATTCTATGACTTGTTGAGAATTATATTTTTGGAAGGGCCTATTCGCGCACACTTTAGCGCCCAATTCATAGCTTCCGAAAAATCTTGTAAATTTTTTCGCTCATTGCACCTCAGGCACGCTAGTTAGCCCATTCGTAAGAATTTCGGCGAAAAACGAGACACGTTATTTTTTAGGTTTTCCTATGAAGGGCCTATTCGGGCACACTTTAGGGCCCAATTCATAACTTCCGAAAAATCTTGTAATTTTTTTTGTCACTTTTTTTCGCTCATTGCACCTCAGGCACGCTAGTTAGCCCATTCGTAAGAATTTCGGCGAAAAACGAGACACGTTATTTTTTGGGTTTTCCTATGAAGGGCCTATTCGGGCACACTTTAGGGCCCAATTCATAACTTCCGAAAAATCTTGTAATTTTTTTTGTCACTTTTTTTTCGCTCATTGCACCTCAGGCACGCTAGTTAGCCCATTCGTAAGAATTTCGGCGAAAATGGAGACAAATAATATATTTGGTTTTCCTATAAAAGGCATATTCGCGCACACTTTAGGGCCCAATACATTTTGTTTAAGGGGTTCTTTTCTCATTGCACCTTAGTCACGCTAGTTAGGATAATGGTAATGAAGGCATCTAGCTTCATTCTTTTTCAGCTCCCAGGCTATCCTATACCTAAACGTCAAGGCAGCCTTCCTAGTCCACGACGTATATCTGAGCACCTCCGAGCGAGCAATGTAGTCCATGTACTTGAGGACGTAAATCCCGCAATCGTGACTGTTATATTGCTTTGGTCGGTCCTGTATCATCACGACCGTCCAAGGCTCTACCGTCGAATTCCTGGTGATGGATTCCCCCGAATAATCTCGGCACGCTAGCGAGAAGATAGTAGTCTGCATCCAACAATTAAAAAGGTCATCAAGCCTATGTTACAATAAGAATATACTATGAGCCAAGGTCAACCGATAAAAACTAACCACTGCAGTGATGTACTCGCTATACATCTGTGCCAGCGACCGCCCAGGAGAGTCCTCCCTTAGGCTATCGTATATGTTGACATGTTTGTTCGCTGGATGGAGAACTAATAGGAACCAGTGGTTTTCATGATGGCAAGGTATCATGACAAGGTTCGCATGAGCAGCGTGACATTGATAGTCTGCGTTCAACAGGCCTAATACGTTTCCAGATGGTTTCCACTTACCCTTGCCTGCCCCTCGCCTCCTCCATTCTGTTAACTCCCTCATGCTGGTCACCATTAATGTGACAAAGTAAGTGGGATGCATGTTAAGCTTCAAATCTTCGCACTGGTTATAACGTAGCTCTCTAATCTGGAGCAGATCTATATAAGCGTTCATGACGAAATTTGAAATATATGTCTCCGGTGCCAACATTCTCACATCCGCGTGACCTAGCAATGTTCCAAGAGGAAAGTCTGTTGAATCGACAGGCTCAGGCCCGAAGTAGTGCCGGTCGATCCAATCCCGCTTGTTCGGCCTCAATGGCTTTGTCGCTTGTCCTTTATCCGACCGGATGCTTGGACGCGAGGCCTGGATTCCTACTTGGGTCACCTGACTCTGGCGCTGAGAGTCGTACGTGTCAGGAGGCAAGCGACTAGACGGCTCCCAGAATTCCCTCTGGGGCAAAGACGCGTCAGGAGGCAAGCGACTTGACAGCTCCCACACCACACTCTGGGGCACAGAATCGTATGCGTCAGGAGGCAAGCGACTAGACGGCTCCCCCAGGCCCTGACTCTGGGGCTGAGAGCCGTACGCGTCAGGAGGCAAGCGACTAGACGGCTCCCCTTGGTAACCCCGGTACGCAACACTAAAGTTGTGAAGATCAGTCTTGTACCTCTCAATGGAGCTCTTGAGACTGTCAGGCGCATGCGCGACATACCAGTCAAACCGCTCGAGCTGCTTGAACACCTCAGTGCCCTGGTCAACCTAAAAAACATGCATAGAAAAATCACCGTCATCATTTCAGGCATGGTCGAGAAGGTGCGCAAATAAATATTGAAACAACACTAGGTTGACTTACAATGCTCAATGCCCAGAACTGGTCATAGACCTCGCGTGGCGCATACGATTTGTTCCTCACTTGGGAAGGGCGATTCACCCTCGTGCGCGTCACCTTGAGAAACCACTGCAGGTACTCCTCAGTACTGGTGCCGTCGTCCTTGAGCGATACAAGGCTACCATACATTTCTTGCCAAGTATTCCACTGTTGCACCTCGTCGCTCAGCAAATTTAAGGCATCAGGCACCTCAAAATTCGGACCTCGACCGCTCCTGTATGGCCGCATGTCTACAGCGGGTTTTGGTATCCCTTGTAGACAGCCAGCTTGTTTCATAGCTCGATCGGGCATCTGAAACTCACATACTTCGAAGTGAATAAGTGGCACCCGAACAAAACATGCCAGCACGTACGACACCGGAAGTTGCCAACACAACTCATCCAACCGATGCATCACCTTCCCATATGGCTGCCACGTCACCTGGGATGCATCCATCATATCTAGTTCCCCCCGATAGAACATTAGATGGTGGTGAGGGTCTACCCGTCTCTTCCGTTTGGTCGTAGGCCCCCAGGCCCACACCCTAGGCCACGTCTCATCGGAATCAGCTACGGGCTGTGGACGACCCGTGGGTAGCCTCTCGTAAGACCAAACCTGTGAACGCAAACATTATATGGAATTATAATTAATCACGAATATATTGACACGTCAACCAAGAATATAAATGCTCAAACCTGTAACAGAGTGATGCAGGCGGCAATGGACTTGGCAGCCTTTCTCGTAGCTTTGTGCAATGCTCGATATAGGTGCGCAAGGACAGCTGAACCCCACGAATACGAGTATACCTCCTCAAGATCCTCCAAGAACACCATATACTTCGGATGCACCGTGTTTTTTTTTGCGTCGGAAGTAATATAGATCCAGTAATATACAAAAGGAATGCCTTCGTATACGTCACCAAATCATGAGGAGTGTATTCATCCGGTAGCTCGCCGTACTGCTCTCTCAGCCATTTAAGTTTTATGCCGTTGGTTGTAAGAGCGTCCCTCGGAATTCCCGGAAAATACTGCATAGCCATCTTCGCTATGGATGCAGACGTTTTACTCGAAGTAATGGGTCTGCCGTGACATGGGATTCCAAGTATAAATCCGACGTCCTCTAATGTAATAGTCATTTCACCAAACCGGAAGTGAAATGAGTTCGTCTCGCCCCTCCATCGTTCAACTAGAGCGGATATAAGGCAATCGTCGTGCCAAGACCAAATCCCGCAATCGGTGAACACGGTCAAATTTTGACGGTGTAATAGTTGTATTTGTTCCTCGTTCAGTACCCACTCGTCGAGGTGACTTGTGCTTTGAATTGTTTCCAAAACACTCCTATCGACACCGTCAAATACGTGCCTCGCGACGTGGTCATCGTCATCGTATAGGATTGATGTATCATGAGGTCCAGGGTTGAAATCCATATCTGTAAGAACAAAATATAATCGTAAACCAACTTAGCGTCCATAATATTTACATTCCAAAACTGTAACTGAATCGTTAACCTAGCTTACCAACGCATTAGCAATAGTCATTAAATCATTATTTTAATGTATTAAAATCATTCCTCACTTCCCACCACTCCGAACGCTTAATAACGCTAGTTCCCTAAAATTTAGCGCCAACGTGGTTATTTAGCAATATCCCCCCCCCCCCCGATTTACTGGATTTTTCGCCCAAAAATCCCGAACCGGTGTCTGGATCGAGCGCTTAAAAGCCCGTTCGGCAAAAAAATTGCTAACGGCTTCGGAATGGCCCGAATTCCTGGGAAATGGAACTTCCCAACATCCTAGGGTTCTCAAAAAAGTTTCGCGCGAAATCGCGCTAGCTTGATATTTTAAATTACACTGCGAAGTTACAAGATTGCGCGTATCAGTTAACCCGTTTCCAGAGTTTGGAAAAATCTGAAATTTTTACCTGATACGGATCTTTTAGAAATAACCAGGGTCTCTTGTTTGCACTTTGGCAAAATCTAGCTCTAGCTATTTTTTATAAATTCGTGAAAAACTGTCTAATTAAGTTTTCACCTTTAGCGACATTTAATCCCCGCGAATCGGCTTCAAATCAGCCTTTCAGGTGCTGTGCTTACATTTATGGACTGAGAAGTCCTTCGAAAAACTTGACACCGTAAAATTACCAAAATACCCCTCTCGGGGTGACAAATTACCAAAATGCCCCTGGCATCAGGAAAAATCTCAAAATTGCTTTAAAATGTTATTTTAAGCTTCCTGAGTTCATTCTTGATCTAAAAAGTATTTTACGGATTTTTCGCCCAAAAATCCCGAACCGGTGTCCGGATCGAGCGCTTAAAAGCCCGTTCGGCAAAAAAATTGCTAACGGCTTCGGAATGGCCCGAATTCCTGGGAAATGGAACTTCCCAACATCCTAGGGTTCTCAAAAAAGTTTCGCGCGAAATCGCGTTAGCTTGATATTTTAAATTACACTGCAAAGTTACAAGGTTGCGCGTATCAGTTTACCCGTCTCCAGTATTTGGAAAAATCTGAAATTTTTACCTGATACAGATCTTTTAAAAATAACTAGGGTCTTTTTTTTGCACTTTGGGAAAATCTAGCTCTAGATATTTTTTATAAATTCGTGAAAAACTGTCTAATTAAGTGACAAATAAATAAAGAAAGGAGGGGTGGGGTCCAAGGGGGGGGGGGAGGAAGGTTGACCGGAGGAGGGGTGGGGGGGAGGAGGGGTGGGGGCCATGAGGCCGTGATTGTTGACCGGGGGGAGAAGGGGGAGAAAAAAAAAGGACAAACCCAATCGTAAGACTTTCTTGCGATTGGGATTTTTGCCCCAAAAATTCCAATCACAAGACTTTCTTGCGATTGGAATTTTTTTCAATAATTCCAATCGCAAGAAAGTCTTGCGATTGGGTTTTTCCTTTTTGGGCCAATCGCATGACTGAGCAGCGATTGGGTGGGAAAATGTTTTTTTCCCACCGGTCGATGTGTATCGAACCCCTATATATATATATATGCATTGAGTATGTGAACTTATTTGAGCATGTGCTACCGTTGTATGTATTATGCATGTGCTAGCGTTGATAATTTGCGAGCGTTTGATAAAAGTTTTCAAACTTAACATTTTTAATAATTTCAGTTGCAAAAAATGGACTTTAACCCTGGACCAGAAGATCCCTCCGTATTATACGACCAAGCAAACCATATTAGTACGCTCATATGGGATGGTAGAGTAAGATACTTATTTTATCAACTTTCTTATTCTTACGAACATTTTATACTGTTTGCTTTGCTTAAATTGCATTTATTAATTTGTAGGATAGAGCACTCCTCAACACAGTAGAAGTATCCGATAATTTCGGAGTCTGGAAATTGACCAAATACCAGAAAAAATTGCTGTGTAGAATTGAGTTTGGGGTTTTTATGCATGGGCAGATCTTTCAACAAATTGACCGGAACTTAATAGGTGTCCTTGTTGAGAGGTTGGAGAGATGACAATTACTCTAGAAGATGTAGGGTTCATCTTAGGGTTACAGGTAACGGGGCGGCCGGTAATTGTTCCTCCGTCGGAAGAATCGAACAAGAGAGTCGCTAGGGACTTCTTAGACAGATACTGGAAGATCAATTTAACACTGGTGGGATAAAGTTGAAGTAGTTCCTACATACCTACAGGATTCTACCGAAAAACTACACGGATGAGATGCGTGTGCTGTACACAGGCTTTACTATTGTTGATGATGGGGGCTTTTCTATTCCCAAAGACTTCGAAGAATACGGTCAGCGTCAAATATTTACCGTTGTTGGGTAACCTGCAAGAGGTTGGGGAGTATGCCTGGGGTGCAGCAACTCTTGCGTACCTATACCGAGCATTGCACAAGGCAATGAGTCCCGACTTCAAAGTTATATGTACATGTCTCTCGCTGTTGCAGGTATATCGTATAAATCTTGATTACGTTATCTATATTTTTTTATTAGTCGGTGGACAATAAATTTTGACGATACTATATATAATTTGTTTTTATTTTTAGGTGTGGTCTTATGAACACATTGTTACCGGGCACCCAACTGTAGGGAGGGAATCGATAATGTGTGGCCTCGATTGTGCGCTTGGGAGTACAGCCGGAGGCTGAGCCACTATCCGGGGAGAGATGATCCCCATCACAACTTTACGCTCTATCAGAGATTTGTTTTTTGGTTATGTTGCTTCTTCTTGTAGTCTTTATTATAATGTCAAATCCAACCCTCAACAAATAAGCTCAAAAACATCATTCGGCTTCCTCCAATGCTTGAAACGTTCATCCTAGATATATATTGCTAGCATCTACTAGGGTGTTGGAGCTTGAAACGAAATCGGACATTGTGAAACAAAACCTATGTAGAAATAGATTACGCTTAATTGTGTAGTGGCATTTCTTGAACATATCAAATAAAAATTACTTTGATGAATAGACCAATTTAACATGACAAATATACCAAACATAATCTCAAAAGGATCTTCAATTTAATAATTATTAATTTATTGAACATAACAAATTAAAATTACTAAGATGAATAGACAAATTTAACATGTCCAAATACAACAAAGGTAATCTCAAAAAAATTGAATTTAACTATAATAAATTTGTTGAAGTTAACAAATTAATTTCTTGAACATCGCAAATTAAAATTTCTTTAATGAATAAACTAATAAATACAACAAACACAAATCCAAAAAAACTATATATCCATAAAAAGAAAAAATTCATCATTCAATCCATAAAGAAAACTTCACTATTCACAAACTTACCCTGTTTGAGTGAAGCTTAAAGTAAGTGTTACTTGAAGCTTGAAGGGAGCTGAAAATGAAAGCAAGTGGATCTCAAGTAGATGAAAATGGAAAAAGAGATGAGAATTAGGGCATTTTTGGGGTATATCTGCCAAGTGATCCGCCACAATGTGTAGCGGACGACAGTCGTGGGGACAAGATGTGACATGTGGACAGGATGTGAGACGTGTCAGGCAAAAAGTCGTCCGCTACACAATGTAGCGGATGACTTTTTGATTCACAATTGTCAGGGTCAAAAAGTCGTCTGCTACACTGTGTAGGAGACGACATGGGATCGGCGATTTGGTAAAACTATATTGTGTAGCGGATGTCTGACAATCTTTAAAGAAAAAATATCTGGGTCGCCCATCCTTTCTGGATGAACGGCCAGATCGCGTTGGCAATTTCTCCTATTTTCCCCCGCGGTCAATGGATCAGCTCCTATATATATATAGTTGATCCATTGCTCGCGCAGGCAATGGATCAGTTGTTGCCCGCGTGATCTGGCCGTCCACGTACAAGATCTAGAAGGTCAGATCTAGCGCTTGGACGATCTGTTTTTCGCCGTTCGCTACATAATGTAGCGAATGATATTTCGCCTTTCGCTGCATTATGTAGCGGACGACGAAATTACCGTCCGCTACATTATGTAGCGGAAGACGAAATTTGACCCCGCCCACAGGGCCGCGTGGACGGCCAGATCACCTTGGTAACTTATCCTATTTTGCCCGCGCGATCAACGGATCAGCTTATATATATATATATATATATATATGAGCTGATCCGTTGACCGCACGGGCAACTTGAGCTAAGTTGCTCGCACAATGTAGTCGTCCATAAGAATGAACGACCCATAATTTTTTTTTAAAAAAAAAAACCATCCGCCACACAGTGTGGTAGACGATTTTTTTGACCAAAATACCCAGCGGTGACTATCCGCTACACAGTGTGACGGACGACTTTTGGCTGATACTTGTCACATCTTGTCCCCCTCCCCCCCCCCCCATCCGTTAGACATTGTGGCGGACGTATGTTGGTTTATCCACCCCGTCCGCTACATTATGTCGCGGACGCCCATATATATCCGACAAACCCCTAATTTCGAAACTATTCTCCCTTCTTTCTTCTTCCATATATTACCAGCGGCGTTGACAAGTAGATGTATGCAATTTCTTCCCAAGAAGTTCTCTAATCGTCTATAATCACGTAAGTTCACAAATCAATCTTTTATTTGTGTATAATCTAGAGTTTGTGAGTATTGCGCATGATTTTGATTATGTATTATGGATGTGCTAGTGTTGACAATTTCTAGATTCCGTCTATGTGTGAGTGTGTGTCTATATATATATATATATATATATATCTGTGTGTGTGTGTCTGTAATGCATGTGCTAGCGTTGTATGTATTATGCATGTGCTAGCGCTAATAATTTTCCAGCGTTTAATAAAAACTTCCAAACCTGACGCTTTTATTATTATTATTTTCTATTTTTTCCCTCTTCTTTTTTCTTCTATTTTCCGATACTTGAGAGCTTCTTCCAAGCTCATATGTTCAACAACTATAAACGCCTCCACCATGACCAACACATCTCCTCTGCCACCATCCCAACTACTACTATGGTGGTAACCAACGAACTAGGGTTTCATTGGTTTGGATTTTAGCTGAGCGAATCAAAGATACTACGGCTAATCGATAGATGAAATCTTTTAATGGTGTTTGTTGTAGGGACAATGGTTGTCGGTATGGTAGCAAATTGGATTTAGAAGAGTGGTTGTGCCGTGGTGGTGACCGATGTTAGAGGGTTTGGTGTTCGGCGGTGTTGGTCAGTGGTGGTCATGGTTATCAGTGGCCATGGTTGTTGGCAGTGTTCGTGGGTGTTGGTCACTAGTGATGGTGGCGACCATCAGTCACTATGGTGGTTGGCGGTGTTGGCAAATTTGGTGTGTTAATCAGTGGTGGTGGTAAATCGACGGTCAATGGCTGTGGTGGTTGGCAGTGTTTGTAGTTTGCTGTTCTAGGGTGTTAGTCATTAGTGGTGGTGGTGGTTATGGCGGTCAATGGGTATGGTGGTTGGCAATGTTGGTGGTTTGGTGTTCTTAGGTGATAGGTATTGGTGATAAAGATTGAAGGGAAGAAGAGACATAAAATTGCTTCTAACAAAAGTTGAAAGGTGGATCTCAAAACGAAAAAAAAACTGAAAAACTCCAAATAGAGTTTTAAAAAATTACTTCATTTTCAAAAATGGTTTACAAAACTGAAAGGAAAAAAAAACTAAAACTATTTGTCAAATGGCAATATGTTTTTTCAGCTTTTAAAACTGAACATAAAACTAAAAGAAAAAATTGTTTCAAAGGCTACCTTAGTCTCCCAATCCATTTATCTGTCTTTAATAGATTAGTAGTCTCTGGACATTTTAGAGTCCTTTTAGGGTTTTTATTGTCTCTCGTTTTGTTTCACAAAAGAAGACAGCGACTTCCTAAAATTTTAGACCCTTTCCGCGCGATCTAGGATTTTTTTCCGAGACGGTTCGTTATGGTACTCATGAGCGGTTAAAGATGCGTAGCCAGGATGGTAAGCAACAACTTGTTAAAATCCTAATGCTATACTTTGAAGCTGATATGGCCAAAGAGATCCGTAAAAGGAAAATACATCAGCATCAGCCACCCTTGTCGATCCCATCAACAAAGAGTCCACCATAAGTCCTCCATCCATAATAATATGAACATTATAAAAGTTCAATTTATACAACTGAAACATTAATCCTAACACTCTTCCTCGTCATCGTCCTCCTCGACCACACTGCCAGGTTCGATACCTAGCACTTTATAATGATTTCTCTTGTCATGGTCAGTCATCTTATTACACAACGCACACTTTCGCAATTGTTTTTGACCCGTTGCTTCTTCAATCGGATTTTTCATACGTATTGCTCGTTTTCGCCCTTTTGTTTGAGAAATAATTGGATCAAAAATGTCGTCCTCCTCACCTTGCAGGCTGGTGCTGTCAATGACTGGCTGTGAAGCTCGATTGAATCTACCGGCTGGAGTCGTCCGAGGGTCCCGGCTTTCTGGTAATGCCATCCTAAACTGTGCATGCTTAGCCTTATCCCGTGCGGCTGCTTCAACTTGATACATGTACCCATCAAATGTTGACGCTGCATCCATTGATAAACCGTGCATGATGTTACAAAGGTGATTATATCGCAGCGTCTCAGATTGCTCGAAATCGACTGAAACATTGGGCACGTAAGGAATGTGACCGTGGACTCTATTGGCTTCCTTCATCCACCGATCCAAGATATACTCTGGAGGGATTTCACGAGCATTCTTGGTGCTAAAATACCTCAAAGCGTGTCGACAGAGTATACCTTTATGCTCAAACAGTTGACAATTGCAATTAACAAACCCGGTGTCCATACAAACTGCTACAGTAAAATGTCTTATGTTCCTCGGAGCCGACGAAAAGCACGGATTCGCGAAATTCGTCACATTTGTCAAAGCATAAACCTTGAGCTCCCTGGTGGAATACTCGTGCATCTTTGCCATGCTATATTGATTCGACTTTAGTAGTTCATCCTGAAACTGTCTAAACATTTCCTTGGTATAGACTTGAGCCGCATGAGCCTCCAAAGGTGAAAAAACTTATATTTGTCTTTCTCTGTAAACTGTAGCCGCGTCGGCTTCTCTCTCAAGGTGAAATTGCCTGTCAAGGGCTTTCTGCATCTCTAGTACGAAATCTCTTAAACTTGAAGAAGAGCGTACGTACCCATCAAAGAATGAATTCATACCTTCGCTTCTCGAGGTCGTAGTCATTCCGGCTGCAAAAAACTTTTTGGTGTAGGCACCAATCCACTGTGTCCTGATCTCATACAACACTTGCAGCCATTCATGACTGTGCAAATAGTAGTCATCCATTAACTTGGCCCACCTCTCCTCGAACACGTCTACCGTCAACGATTTCTTCACACATGTATTAAAGTCACTCTTAAATGTCGGATGGTTTGCATATACATTGTGAAGCCGTTCGGGATATTTGTTGCTTATGTGCCATGTGCACAGGCCGTGGTGAGTATCTGGAAGACCTTAGCGATTGCATTTTTCATTGCCAGATCTTGGTCGGTGATAATGGTCTTTGGAGGAATATGATACATTGCTTCAAGCCACGTTTCAAATAACCACGTAAATGACTCCTCCGTCTCATCCCTAAGCAGGGCAAAGCCAAACAAGATTGACTGATAGTGGTGGTTCACCCCGGTGAACGGCGCAAAAGGCATAGAGTACTTATTTGTGCGGTATGTGGTGTCAAACGTCACAACATCGCCAAAATTTTGGTAGGCAGCTCTAGAACGGGCATCCAACCAAAATATATTAGTAATGCGGTTCTCGTCATCCAGTTGGAGACTATAGAAAAAGCCAGAATTCTCACTCTGAAGGCGCCTGAAGATATCAAGTGTAGCTTGAGAATCACTCCTACAGGAAGACTCTCTCCTCTGAGCACGAATTTCATTTCGGAGGTCAACTTCATTGAAGCTCAACTTGTCAATCCCCCCAGCCTGGCTTGAGAAAACCCCCATCATTTTAGAAGGTTGAACTTTAGCCTCGGCCATTGTAAATATCAGTTCTCTGTGTGCCGCGCTTATTTCTCGGTGCTGATGAATTTGACCAATCTTACTAGGGGTCATCAACTGATGGTTATGGCTCAACTCCACTCCCGTCACAACCCAATGGTTTTTATTTTTCCGGTGTACTGCATACACATGGGCCTTGCAGCCGGTACCCGGAAATGTGTCCCGTCTTCTTTGTCTTGATGGCCCTTCGTCACTAATCCGAACAACCGGGGGTACATGCGGGGCTCCTCTATGACACTCAAATAGTCTTCCACAAATTTGATCTGTATTGACCCGTTTTCTAGTCGTCTTAATTCTAATACTGAAACCTATCGTTTTCGAATATGCTCTATAGTATGCTTCAACTTCGTCCAGTGTTTGATAAACTTGACCTAAGTAAGGTGGATCAGAATCTTCACAAAAAATATTTCCTCCAGTTGCATCCATATTTATACTGAAATCTAAAAAATAAAAATTATATCATTCTCAACAAGTCATAGAATTAAATAAAATATGTATAAAAATTATTTCCTGCAGCTGTGTGGAAACTTTTGACAGGAAAATTACCAAAATACCCCCGATGAGCGGCAAATAACCGAAATGCCCCCGGGGGTTCATTATCACCCACTCCGAACCCCAAATCAGCTTCATAACAGCCTGTCAGGTGTTTTACTTAGGTTTCTGGACAAAAAAGTCGTTTGGAAAACTTAACACTGTAGAATTACCAAAACACCCCTATCGGGGTGGCAAATTACCGAAATGCCCCCTGGCATCGGAAAATCTCAAAAGTGCTTTGAAATGCTATTTTAAGCTTTCTGAATTCATTCTTGATCTAAAAAGTATTTTACAAAAGTTTCGCCCAAAAATTCCGAACATGTGTCCGGATCGAGCGCTTAAAAGCCTGTTCGACCAAAAAAAGAGCTAACGACATCGGAATGGCCCAAATTCCAGGGAAACGGAACTTCCCAACATCCTAGGGTTCTCATAAAAGTTTCGCGCTAGCTTGATATTTTAAATTACATTGCAAAATTACAAGGTTCCCGTATCAGTTGACCCCTTTCCAGCCTATGGAAACGTCTCAGAACAACTTTAAAATAACTTTTTGGGTGTCTTACACCCATTCTCGAACTAAAGGCATTCGGAAAATATTGACATGAAAATTACCAAAATGCCCCCGATGGGCGGCAAATTACCGAAACGCCCCCGGGGGTTCAATATCATGCTATATTGTCGCGCAACTTTGTCATGCTATATTTTCGCGCAACTTTGTCATGTTATATTTTCGCGTAACTTTCAGGTGTTTGACTTAACTTTCTAGAAATTATAGTCGTTGTAGACTTAATAGTGTATAATTAGCAAAATACCCCTCTCGGGGTGGTAAATTACCGAAATACCCCCTGGCATCGAAAAATCTCAAAAGTGCTTTGAAATGCTATTTTAAGCTTCCTGAATTCATTCTTGATCTAAAAAGTATTTTACAAATGTTTCGCCCAAAAATCCCGAACCGGTGTCCGGATCGAGCGCTTAAAAGCCCGTTCGGCCAAAAAATAGCTAACGACATCGGAATGGCACAAATTCGGGGGAAACGGAACTTCCCAACAGCCTAGGGTTCTCATAAAAGTTTCGCGCGAAATCGCGCTAGTTTGATATTTTAAATTACACTACGAAGTTACAAGGTTCCTCGTATCAGTTGACCCCTTTCCAGTCCAGGGAAAAATCTAATTTTTCCCTGATATACATCTTTTAAAAATAACTAGGGTCTCTTTTTTTGTACTTTGGAAAAATCTAGCTCTAGCTCTTTTTTATAAATTCGTGAAAAATCCAAATTTTGACGCCCTAAAAAAATGACTATTTTTTGGCCTTCGAATGAATATTCGCTAATAAACGCTTGTTCAATCCCTAATTTCAAACTCCCAAAAAACACGAATTTTAGACTATGGTAAGAACAATTTAAACAAATCATTGGTAAGAACAATTTGAAATTAACATTGAATTATAAGAAAATTCAAAATACTTACTTGTTTTAACTTGATATATTGCTCAAGAAAAATCCACCGATCTTCTAGCGTAAAATTTTTTGTAAGTGAGATATGGAGTATGAAGTGTGTGTTGGTAAAGATGATGGGAGTGGAAGAAATGGTTCGGGGAGAAGGGTTTATAAAGAGGAAAAAATGAGAGAGAGAGAGAGAGAGATGAAAGAAAGCAGAGAAGATCGGAAAAAGGACGGAGAACCGGGCACGTGGGAGGGGGGCCGCAAAATGGGGGGGGGGGCTGCAAAATGGTGACCCGAATTTGGGGGGGGGGACCAGAGGGGGGTGCCACGTGGCAGGCAGGAAGGGGGGACTGGGGACCCCTGCCACGTGGCAGGCAGGAAGGGGGACCGCATGCCGGACGGTTGGGGGGTGGGTGTAAAAAAAAATTAATTGTGCAAACCGCACATAAGGGGTGCGATCCGGTGGATATTATCCACCGGTGGGCTCTGATCGGGGCCTTATATATATATATATGGGTCATGATCCATTGCTAGCGCTATTTTTCCGTCCGCTACATAATGTAGCGGACGATAATTTACCGTCCGCTACATTATGTAGCGGATGGTGCTAGCGCTAGCAACGGATCAGCTCCCTATATATATATATATATATATATATATACACACACACACACACAAAAACCTAATTCTGAAACTCTTCTCCATGCTTTCTTCTTACAAATTTTTCCAGTGAAGTTGTCAAGCAGATCTGCGTAATTTTTTCCCAAGAAATCCTTTAAGCGTCTAAGTAATTACGTAAATTCACAAACCAATCATTTATTTATTCATTGTTTAGAGTTGTGATGAGTATTGCGTTTTATGCATGGTTTTGATTATGTATTGAGCATGTGGTAGCGTTGGTAATTTATATATATATATATATATATATGTATGTATGTATGTATTGCGTAATATTTGTCCATGTGCTAGCGTTGGTAAAATCAGACAGAAACTTATTTTTTCCTCCCCTGTCTAAAACACAGGAGACATCAATTTTTCTATTAGTTAATACTAAAATACTGCATAATAAAACACCTTAGCTGTACATATAAATAGTAAATTACCTATCACGAACGTATCATTCTCCAAATCATAGTTCCTAACTATGTACTCTATCACACCACGACAGATGTTGTGTTTTGGAATACACAAGAACGGCCCAAAGAGCGAATCCTTCTTCAGTATCTCCTTCTTCTGCTCATCCAAATTAGCGAGAATGTTGTGCAGGCAGGGCTGACTGCACCTGGACTGATAGAGGCTGATTTTGGCCTCTTTTTTATTCTTCTATTTAACACAACAAGTCAAGGATATGACATCATTCAGTGAATATGCTTGGGAAAAAATTGTGTGGGAGCATACACTGGACGGGGTCAAGGAAACCAGGAGGAGGGTTGAGCAGGGAAAGAATGGTCGTGGGTACTACATCAAGGGTTGTCTGCCCTTTTTAGAGGTATAGTGACACTTTCTTAAAAGTTTAGTTATTTAAACTAATGTTCTACTTACCTAGGGGCTTTACTGTAGAGCCACGAGATTGGATATAAAACATAGATCACATGTATAATTTGTTACTCAGCACCATTTGCCATAGTTCCTGTGCATACTCACATTGCGTGAATAAGTGGTCTATGGTCTGAGGGTGTATTCCACAAAGATCACATGTATAATTTGTTATCACATTCCAAGTTTTCAGTTTGCTCCTGGTTCTGATTCCTACTTTGCTAATTAACCAGAGCATCAAAGCACATTTGGGTATATTACCTGGAAACCAGATTAGTTTCCACCAAATAACTGCTGGTGCTTTTATTCTCAGGCCTTCCCATGCTAATTTTATAGTGAAATTGCCACTAGGATGAAGTTTCCACCTGATTTTGTCTGCTTGTCCATATATATATATATATATATATATATATATATAGGGGAAAGCGAATATAAGGCTAGCCTCACGCAACTTGCGTGAGGCTACGGCAAAAACTACGTAGTTTCGTTAAAAAAAAATGAGCTCAGATATTATTTTCTTTTTCTTTTCCTGTTTTTCTGTCGCGCATTGTCTCTCCCTTCCCCCTGTTTCCTCTCATCTCTTCCCTGTCTTCTCTGAGCAGGCTCTAGCATCATCGCCCTAACCTTCCACCGTCGGCCATCATCACCCATCAACGCCCTAACATCATGCCGCAACTGTAACAGGCTAACTGTCATCAACGTTTTCTCTCTTCCCTTCCCCTGTTTTCCTCTCGTCTCTTCCCCGTATTTTCTATCGCAGGCCCTAGCACAGTCCCAACCTTCCTGTGCCAGCATCAACCTTCCTACACCGGCCAACATCACGCCCACCAACACCCATCCTCCTGCCGTGACAGTTTCCCCGTATTTTCTGTCGCAGTCCCTAGCACCGTCCTAACTTTCCTGTGCCGGCGCGTTAACCTTCCCACTGTCCCAACCTTCCTTTGCCGGCGTCAACCTTCCTCCTGCCGTGACAGTGCATTACCAACACCACAGACAAACGCCACAGTTTTCACTGTCAAGCCACCGTAGACCACCCATCTTCCATCTCCGGCCGCCTTAGACCAACAACCTTCCATCTCCGGCCGTCGTATATATCCGTTCCTGCCGCAAACGTTCTCCACCGCCCATTGCCTCCACAGTTTCCACTCCCCACGAGCAACCCACCGTCACATCCTTCCTGCGCCGGCCACCCTCACACCCATTGTCACCCATCTTCCTGCCACATTCTCTGGTTCATGTAGCCAAATCCAGTACTGTGGGTGAGCAAGCAAGCAAGCATAATCATCTACGGTAGCTTATGGTGGTCTACAGTGGAAGGTTGAGGCGTTGATGATGGTGAATGTGTTACTGTTGCTGCAGGAAGGTTGGGGCGTTCATGGGTGATGGTGGCCGGTGCAGGAAGTTTGGGGCGGTGGTAAGGCCTGCGACAGAAAAGACAGGAAGGAGATGAGAAGAAAACAGGGGAAGGGAGAGAGAGAGAAAAAAAATTATATCTGATCATTTCTGTTAATGAAACTACGTAGTTTTTGCCGCTAGCCTCATGCAAGTTGGGTGAGGCTAGCCTTATATTCGCTTTTCCCATATATATATATATATATATATGCATTGAGTATGTGAACTTATTTGAGCATGTGCTACCGTTGTATGTATTATGCATGTGCTAGCGTTGATAATTTGCGAGCGTTTGATAAAAGTTTTCAAACTTAACATTTTTAATAATTTCAGTTGCAAAAAATGGACTTTAACCCTGGACCAGAAGATCCCTCCGTATTATACGACCAAGCAAACCATATTAGTACGCTCATATGGGATGGTGGAGTAAGATACTTATTTTATCAACTTTCTTATTCTTACGAACATTTTATACTGTTTGCTTTGCTTAAATTGCATTTATTAATTTGTAGGATAGAGCACTCCTCAACACAGTAGAAGTATCCGATAATTTCGGAGTCTGGAAATTGACCAAATACCAGAAAAAATTGCTGTGTAGAATTGAGTTTGGGGTTTTTATGCATGGGCAGATCTTTCAACAAATTGACCGGAACTTAATAGGTGTTCTTGTTGAGAGGTTGGAGAGATGACAATTACTTTAGAAGATGTAAGGTTCATCTTAGGGTTACAGGTAACGGGGCGGCCGGTAATTGTTCCTCCGTCGGAAGAATCGAACAAGAGTGTCGCTAGGGACTTCTTTAGACAGATACTGGAAGATCAATTTAACACTGGTGGGATAAAGTTGAAGTAGTTGCTACATACCTACAGGATTCTGCCGAAAAACTACACGGATGAGATGCGTGTGCTGTACACAGGCTTTACTATTGTTGATGATGGGGGCTTTTCTATTCCCAAAGACTTCGAAGAATACGGTCAGCGTCAAATATTTACCGTTGTTGGGTAACCTGCAAGAGGTTGGGGAGTATAACTGGGGTGCAGCAACTCTTGCGTACCTATACCGAGCATTGCACAAGGCAATAAGTCCCGACTTCAAAGTTATATGTACATGTCTTTCGCTGTTGCAGGTATATCATATAAATCTTGATTACGTTATCTATATTTTTTTATTAGTCGGTGGACAATAAATTTTGACGATACTATATATAATTTGTTTTTATTTTTAGGTGTGGTCTTATGAACACATTGTTACCGGGCACCCAACCGTAGGGAGGGAATCGATAATGTGTGGCCTCGATTGTGCGCTTGGGAGTACAGTCGGAGGCTGAGCCACTATCCGCGGAGAGATGATCCCCATCACAACTTTACGCTCTATCAGAGATTTGTTTTTTGGTTATGTTGCTTCTTCTTGTAGTCTTTATTATAATGTCAAATCCAACCCTCAACAAATAAGCTCAAAAACATCATTCGGCTTCCTCCAATGCTTGAAATGTTCATCCTAGATATATATTGCTAGCATCTACTAGGGTGTTGGAGCTTGAAACGAAATCGGACATTGTGAAACAAAACCTATGTAGAAATAGATTACGCTTAATTGTGTAGTGGCATTTCTTGAACATATCAAATAAAAATTACTTTGATGAATAGACCAATTTAACATGACAAATATACCAAACATAATCTCAAAAGGATCTTCAATTTAATAATTATTAATTTATTGAACATAACAAATTAAAATTACTAAGATGAATAGACAAATTTAACATGTCCAAATACAACAAAGATAATCTCAAAAAAATTGAATTTAACTATAATAAATTTGTTGAAGTTAACAAATTAATTTCTTGAACATCGCAAATTAAAATTCCTTTAATGAATAAACTAATAAATACAACAAACACAAATCCAAAAAAACTATATATCCATAAAAAAAAAAATTCATCATTCAATCCATAAAGAAAACTTCACTATTCACAAACTTACCCTGTTTGAGTGAAGCTTAAAGTAAGTGTTACTTGAAGCTTGAAGGGAGCTGAAAATGAAAGCAAGTGGATCTCAAGTAGATGAAAATGGAAAAAGAGATGAGAATTAGGGCATTTTTGGGGTATATCTGCCAAGTGATCCGCCACAATGTGTAGCGGACGACAGTCGTGGGGACAAGATGTGACATGTGGACAGGATGTGAGACGTGTCAGGCAAAAAGTCGTCCGCTACACAATGTAGCGGATGACTTTTTGATTCACAATTGTCAGGGTCAAAAAGTCGTCTGCTACACTGTGTAGGAGACGACATGGGAGCGGCGATTTGGTAAAACTATATTGTGTAGCGGATGTCTGACAATCTTTAAAGAAAAAAGATATGGGTCGCCCATCCTTTCTGGATAGACGGCCAGATCGCGTTGGCAATTTCTCCTATTTTCCCCCGCGGTCAATGGATCAGCTCCCATATATATATATATATATATATATATATATATATATATATACATATATATGTATGTATATATACATATATATACATATATATATATATATACATATATATATATATATATATATAGGGGGCCGATCCCCATCGACCGGTGGGAAAATAAAAATTTTCCCACCCAATCGCAGGTAAGAGGAGCGATTGGAAGCAAGGACGAAAACGGACCAATGGCACGAGAAATTCACCAAAATATCACGAGAAAATGAAATTCTCGTGAGAAAATGGGCATTAATGCCCAATCGCAAGTCTTTCATGCGATTGGCATTAATGCCCAATCGCAACTCCTACATGCGATTGGCATTATTGCCGTGACCCCCACCCCCCTTGCCTCCCACCCCGTGGCCCCCACTTTCCTTTTTCTTTCTCTCTTCTTTCCTTTTTTTTTTCTTTTTTTCTTCTTTCTTCTTTCCCTTTTTTTTTTTTTTTTTTTTTTTTCCTTTTTTCTTTTTTTTCTTTTCACCCCATAGCCCATTTTTATGAGCGTATTCAAAAAATTAGACTCGTTAATCTCAGGGTTTTCTAATGAAATGTATTTCGGCGAAAAACGAGACACGTTATTTTTTGAGTTTTCCTATGAAGGGCCTATTCGGGCACACTTTAGGAGCCAATTCATAACGTTCGAAAAATCTTGTAATTTTTTTTGTCACTTTTTTTTCGCTCATTGCACGTGAGGCACGCTAGTTAGCCCATTCTTATGTATTTCGGCGAAAAACGAGACACGTTATTTTTTGGGTTTTCCTATGAAGGCCCTATTCGGGCACACTTTAGGGGCCAATTCATAACGTTCGAAAAATCTTGTAATTTTTTTTATCACTTTTTTTTCACTCATTGCACGTGAGGCACGCTAGTTAGCCCATTCTTATGTATTTCGGCGAAAAACGAGACACGTTATTTTTTGGGTTTTCCTATGAATGCCCTATTCGGGCACACTTTAGGGGCCAATTCATAACGTTCGAAAAATCTTGTAATTTTTTTGTCACTTTTTTTTCGCTCATTGCACGTGAGGCACGCTAGTTAGCCCATTCTTATGTATTTCGGCGAAAAACGAGACACGTTATTTTTTGGATTTTCCTATGAAGGGCCTATTCGGGCACACTTTAGGGGCCAATTCATAACGTTCAAAAAATCTTGTAATTTTTTTTGTCACTTTTTTTTGGCTCATTGCACATGAGGCACGCTAGTTAGCCCATTCTTATGTATTTCGGCGAAAAATGAGACACGTTATTTTTTGGGTTTTCCTATGAAGGGCCTATTCGGGCACACTTTAGGGGCCAATTCATAACGTTCGAAAAATCTTGTAATTTTTTTTTGTCACTTTTTTTTCGCTCATTGCACATGAGGCACGCTAGTTAGCCCATTTCTATGAATTTCGGCGAAAAATGAGACAGGGTCTTTGTTTTGCACTTTGGCAAAATCACGTTCTTGCCTTATTGAACTCGGACGATCAATGTCACGCATCTGAGGCTAACCTAATCATGATACCGTGTCTTCACGGGTGCCACTTCTTCCTATTAGTTCTCCATCCAGCGAAAAAAATGGTCCACATATACGATAGCCTAATGGAAGATGGACCTGGTGGGCAGCTGGCGGAGATGTACTCCACGTACATCAATGCGGTGGTTAGTTTATATTTCTAGAGCTTCGCTCATAGTCTATTCTTCTTGTTAAGTAGGCTTGATAAATTTTTTTACTGTTGGATTCTTCATACGTATTGCTCGTAATACCCCCTTCCCCCACGTGTCATTACCACCATACCCCCCACCCCCACGTGTCATTCCCCCCTCCCCCTTCACTCACGGACTTGTCTTCTTTCTTCTCTTCCTCTCTCACTTTTATCTCTATAAAATCCCTCCTCCCCGAATCATTTCTTCCACTCTCCTCATTCTCCATATCTCACCTACATACAAACAAACAAAAATTACGCTAGAAGATCGGTGGATAACCGCTAGAAGATCGGTGGATTTTTTGCATAAATATATCAAGTTAAAACAAGTAAGTATTTTTCAATTTGTTCTTACCAATTGATTGTTTAAATTGTGTTACGCTTAAATTGTTCTTACCACAGTATAATATTCGTGTTTCGGGTGTCAAAATTACGTTTTTACAAATCGGGGTATTACACTCGAAAGATTCCACAATAGCGATTTTTTAGGGCGTTAAAATGACATTTTTTTCACAAATTTATAAAAAATAGCTAGAGCATGATTTTGCCAAAGTGCAAAAAAAAAAAGACCCTAGGTATTTTCAAAAGATCTGTATCAGGTAAAAATTTCAGATTTTTTCAAAGACTGTAAAGGGGCTAACAGATACGGGGAACCTTGTAACTTCGTAGTCTAATTTAAAATACCAAGCTAGCGCGATTTCGCGCGAAACTTTTATGAGAACCCTAGGATGTTGGGAAGTTCCATTCCCCAGGAATTCGCGCCATTCCGAAGCCATTAGCTATTTTTTTGGCCGAACGACCTTTTAAGCGCTCGATCCGGACACCGGTTCGCGATTTTTGCGCGAAAGATCCGTAAAATACTTTTTACATCAAGGATGAACTCAGGAAGCGTAAAATAGCATTTTCAGGCACTTTTGAGATTTTTCCTGATGCCAGGGGCATTTTGGTAATTTGCCACCCCGCGATGGGTGTTTTGGTAATTTTCCCGCGCCAAGTTTTTCAAACGACTTTTTAGTCCAGAAATGTAAGTAAACCACCTGAAATGTTGTTTTGAAGCTGGTTCGGGGGCGTAATTGTCGCTAGGGGTGAAAACTTAATTAGACAGTTTTTTCATGAATTTATAAAAAATAGCTAGAGCGTGATTTTGCCAAAGTGAAAAACAGAGACCCTAGGTATTTTCAAAAGATCTGTAGCATGTAAAAATTTCAGATTTTTCCAAAGACTGTAAAGGGGCTAACTGATACGGGGAACCTTGTACCTTCGCAGTCTAATTTAAAATACCAAGCTAGCGCGATATCGCGCAAAACGTTTATGAGAACCCTAGGATGTTGGGAAGTTCCATTCCCCAGGAATTGGCGCCATTCCGAAGCCATTAGCTATTTTTTTGGCCGAACGGCCTTTTAAGCGCTCGATCCGGACACCGGTTCGCGATTTTTGCGCGAAAGATCCGTAAAATACTTTTTAGATCAAGGATGAACTCAAGAAGCGTAAAATAGCATTTTGAGGCACTTTTGAGATTTTTCCTGATGCCATGGGCATTTTGGTAATTTGCAACCCCGCGAGGGGTGTTTTGGTAATTTTTCCGCGCCAAGTTTTTCAAACGACTTTTTAATCCAGAAATGTAAGTAAACCACCTGAAATGTTGTTTTGAAGCTGGTTCGGGGGCGTAATTGTCGCTAGGGGTGAAAACTTAATTAGACAGTTTTTTCACGAATTTATAAAAAATAGCTAGAGCGTGATTTTGCCAAAGTGTAAAACAAAGACCCTGTCTCATTTTTCGCCGAAATTCATAGAAATGGGCTAACTAGCGTGCCTCATGTGTAATGAGCGAAAAAAAAGTGAAAAAAAATTACAAGATTTTTCGAACGTTATGAATTGGCCCCTAAAGTGTGCCCGAATAGGGCCTTCATAGGAAAACCCAAAAAATAACGTGTCTCGTTTTTCGCCGAAATACATAAGAATGGGCTAACTAGCGTGCCTCACGTGCAATGAGCGAAAAAAAAGTGACAAAAAATTACAAGATTTTTCGAACATTATGAATTGGCCCCTAAAGTGTGCCCGAATAGGCCGTTCATAGGAAAACTCAAAAAATAACGTGTCTCGTTTTTCGCCGAAATACATTTCATTAGAAAACCCTGAGATTAACGAGTCTAATTTTTTGAATATGCTCATAAAAATGGGCTATGGGGTGAAAAGACGATAAAGAAAAAAGGAAAGAAGAAAGAAAGAAAAAAAAAAGGGAAAGAAGAAAGAAAGAAAAAAAAAAGGAAAGAAGAGAGAAAGAAAAAGGAAAGTGGGGGCCACGGGGTGGGGGGCAAGGGGGGTGGGGGGCAAGGGGGGGTGGAGGTCACGGCAATAATGCCAATCGCATGTAGGAGTTGCGATTGGGCATTAATGCCAATCGCATGAAAGACTTGCGATTGGGCATTAATGCCCATTTTCTCGCGAGAATTTCATTTTATCGTGATATTTTGGTAAATTTCTCGTGCCATTTTGGTCCCTTTTCGTCCTTTTTGTCCTTTTTTCGTCCTTGCTTCCAATCGCTCCTCTTACCTGCGATTGGGTGGGAAAATTTTTATTTTCTCACCGGTCGATGGGGATCGGCCCCCATATATATATATATATATATATATATATATATATATATATATAGTTGATCCATTGCTCGCGCAGACAATGGATCAGTTGTTGCCCGCGTGATCTGGCCGTCCACGTACAAGATCTAGATGGTCAGATCTAGCGCTTGGACGATCTGTTTTTCGTCATTCGCTACATAATGTAGTGAATGATATTTCGCCTTTCGCTGCATTATGTAGCGGACGACGAAATTACCGTCCGCTACATTATGTAGCGGAAGACGAAATTTGACCCTGCCCACAGGGCTGCGTGGACGGCCAGATCACCTTGGCAACTTATCCTATTTTGCCCGCGCGATCAACGGATCAGCTTATATATATATATATATATATATATATATATATATATATATATATATATATATGAGATATGAGCTGATCCGTTGACCGCACGGGCAACTTGAGCTAAGTTGCTCGCACAATGTAGTCGTCCATAAGAATGAACGACCCATAATTATTTTTAAAAAAAAAAACCATCCGCCACACAGTGTGGCAGACGATTTTTTTGACCAAAATACCCAGCGGTGACTATCCGCTACACAGTGTGGCGGACGACTTTTGGCTGATACTTGTCACATCTTGTCCCCCCCCCCCCCCCTTCCGTTAGACAGTGTGGCGGACGTATGTTGATTTATCCACCCCGTCCGCTACATTATGTCGCGGACGCCCATGTATATCCGAGAAACCCCTAATTTCGAAACTATTCTCCCTTCTTTCTTCTTCCATATATTACCAGCGGCGTTGACAAGTAGATGTATGCAATTTCTTCCCAAGAAGTCCTCTAATCGTCTATAATCACGTAAGTTCACAAATCAATCTTTTATTTGTGTATAATCTAGAGTTTGTGAGTATTGCGCATGATTTTGATTATGTATTATGGATGTGCTAGTGTTGACAATTTCTAGATTCCGTCTATGTGTGAGTGTTTGTCTATATATATATATATATATCTGTGTGTGTGTGTCTGTAATGCATGTGCTAGTGTTGTATGTATTATGCATGTGCTAGCGCTGATAATTTTCCAGCGTTTAATAAAAACTTCCAAACCTGACGCTTTTATTATTTTTTTTTTCTATTTTTTCCCTCTTCTTTTTTCTTCTATTTTCCGATACTTGAGAGCTTCTTCCAAGCTCATATGTTCAACAACTATAAGCGCCTCCACCATGACCAACACATCTCCTCTGCCACCATCCCAACTACTACTATGGTGGTAACCAACGAACTAGGGTTTCATTGGTTTGGATTTTAGCTGAGCGAATCAAAGATACTACGGCTAATCGATAGATGAAATCTTTTAATGGTGTTTGTTGTAGGGACAATGGTTGTCGGTATGGTAGCAAATTGGATTTAGAAGAGTGGTTGTGCCGTGGTGGTGACCGATGTTAGAGGGTTTGGTGTTCGGCGGTGTTGGTCAGTGGTGGTCATGGTTATCAGTGGCCATGGTTGTTGGCAGTGTTCGTGGGTGTTGGTCACTAGTGATGGTGGCGACCATCAGTCACTATGGTGGTTGGCGGTGTTGGCAAATTTGGTGTGTTAATCAGTGGTGGTGGTAAATCGACGGTCAATGGCTGTGGTGGTTGGCAGTGTTTGTAGTTTGCTGTTCTAGGGTGTTAGTCATTAGTGGTGGTGGTGGTTATGGCGGTCAATGGGTATGGTGGTTGGCAATGTTAGTGGTTTGGTGTTCTTAGGTGATAGGTATTGGTGATAAAGATTGAAGGGAAGAAGAGACATAAAATTGCTTCTAACAAAAGTTGAAAGGTGGATCGCAAAACGAAAAAAAAAACTGAAAAACTCCAAATAGAGTTTTAAAAAATAACCTCATTTTCAAAAATGGTTTACAAAACTGAAAGGAAAAAAAAAAACTAAAACTATTTGTCAAATGGCAATATGTTTTTTCAGCTTTTAAAACTGAACATAAAACTAAAAGAAAAAATTGTTTCAAAGGCTACCTTAGTCTCCCGATCCATTTATCTGTTTTTAATAGATTAGTAGTCTCTGGACATTTTAGAGTCCTTTTAGGGTTTTTATTGTCTCTCGTTTTGTTTCACAAAAGAAGACAGCGACTTCCTAAAATTTTAGACCCTTTCCGCGCGATCTAGGATTTTTTTCCGAGACGGTTCGTTATGGTACTCATGAGCGGTTAAAGATGCGTAGCCACGATGGTCAGCAACAACTTGTTAAAATCCTAATGCTATACTTTGAAGCTGATATGGCCAAAGAGATCCGTAAAAGGAAAATACATCAGCATCAGCCACCCTTGTCGATCCCATCAACAAAGAGTCCACCATAAGTCCTCCATCCATAATAATATGCACAACTTTAGTAACCAGCTCGCTACCAACCCAAATCATTGGTTTGCGAATGGGAAATATTGAGATCTTTGGCAAAAATTGAATAATAAGTAGGAATGTGGTGCAGAGCAGGGAATGGTACTAATCGATAGCCTCAGAGATCTTCACTGATGGTCATGTGCTTGATTTGGCTTGAGGTCTGGCTGCATACCAGAGGGAACATGTGGAAAGAGGCAGCGCTGCCTCAAACGTAGAAAGAGAAAACTGGATAACCTGGGATCAGCGTTGCCTCAAATGGACATCTATGGTAGATAGATACAAATTCAACAAGTTTTTTAAGTGGACGGTTACGGTGCAAGAAAATCTTATATCTTGTGTGATTTAGTATAATACGTACGTGTCATGTAGTTTAGTATGATATCTCCAAACCTCAAGCAGGCCCAATGTAATTAATCCTTTAATATTTTCAAGTGACTGTCGAAATCTAAAAACCAAGCAAATGGAATGGGTTAGCGATAAACTTTTTTTCGCTAAATTTTTTTGTCCATAAAGGTTTTAAAGTCCGTAAACTTAGATTGTTACCTGCGGAACACAATAATGTTAATCTCTTAGCAAGGGATTTTAGCGATAAAACTCTTTAGTGACGGATTTTGACTCTTTTTCTTGTAGTGAACTTATCCTGTTGACAAGTACCAGCACCACCGGTTCCAGTCAAATGATGGGACATTACAACAAAACTAAGCTTCTTTCTGAGTACACGCAGTCGTACTAATTCAGTTAACCTCTATCAGGTTGATCAGGATGTCAAGGCAATTTGATTGAGAGACGCGAGAGTCGGGGGTTAAGGTTGATGACTTCATGGTTGTTGGTCTTGTTCATCTTCATGATTTTGTGAATGAGGGCTCGTCTAGCTTTTAGATAATCTTGGATTATGACGGTTCTTGAACATATATGAGGTTTTTTTTTTTTTTAATGTGTTATGGTTTATAAACGGATTTTGTTGATAAAATCTATTTGGATCCAGGTTTTAGTAGTTATAGCTCTTAGCGGATTTTGTTTGAGGAATTCTATTTGGACTTAGGTTTTTTATAAAAATGCAAAAGCCTTAGAAAACAAAAGGACATGCAGAGGCAGTCACAACCGCCGGTACATGACTCTTTAATTCTCAAACTACTCTTGAGGAAGGTTGGAGCACCGCTATTTTTAATTTTTTTTTTCCCTAAAAAACTTAAACAAAATTAGCCATGGAGGCCCCCATGACTGCCGACTTAGCTCTTCAGTATTGGCAAGAGACATTAGGCGGCTGATCTGAGACAACAATTAAGGTGGTCGACCACTTCATAGACTTACTTGACCACCTGCAAAGGCCTAGCTCCACGTCGGTGAAGCTGGTGTTGTTTGGCGATGAGTCCATACAACACATGGACAGATTTTTGTTGGTGAAATCTATGTGGATCCATGTTTTGGTAGCTATAGCTCTCAGCGATTTTTTTTTTAGGAACTCTATTTTGGTCTTGGTCTTGTATAAAAATGAAAAAGCATTAATACAATAAAAGGACACACAGATGCGGTCACTATCTTCTAATTCTCATTTTCAAATAACTATCGAGGTAGTCAGGAGCACCGCCATTGTTACTTTTTTTTCTCTCAGAAAACTTGAACAAAATAAGCTTTCGAGGCCCCATGACCGCCGGCTTAGCTCTTCATTGCTGCAAAGGTTCAGTGATATGCCACTAAAGTGCTACATCAGTACAGTTGGCGCCACTCCAGTAAAGCGTCACGTTACTAAAGCCAGTGTTGTTTGATACCGTCAAAGGTTATGCCAGAAATCATATAGCGTATTGTAACGCTATGCGCGTACCTACGTAAGACTTTTTTCTTCTAGTGTTGTTGGTTTGCTACCAACACTGGCTCAGTAACTCATATTTCACTGCCTAGCCGAGTAGCGGGCCTATTAGACCTCTATTCAACAAGTTGAAGTTTGACTACAGTACACCGATATAAATTAGGATCATTTGCACATAAAACCTTATAGTTTGAGAGTATGTGCGCATTTCACCTTACTATTTCAATTTTGGCTCAATTCACCTCATCGTTTCTCAATTTGTGTTTAATTTACCAATTGACGGCTGAACTCCAATTTCTTGGATGCCCGTCAATTTTTCAAGGATAAAATTGTAACTTTGCCCTTTTTTCCTATCATGGCAGCCATGTCATTTCAGTATCTCTCAACCCCCCCCCCCCCCCCCCACCCGACACCCTACCTTCAACCCCCACCCCCTGCCTTGCCTGCCCAGAGAGCACCACCACCATCTAAACCGAACCACCACTCTTAAGTCTCAACACCCACTCTCTATCCACCATCACCGCATACACCATCACCATCAGCATCACCATCACCGTACACACCAAAAAGCCATTCTATCTCCTTTCCCAACTGCCACTATCCTTTTAATACCCCCAATTACATCTAGATCCACCACACCAAAAAGTCACCAGAATCGTCGCGGAGCCCATGGCCGCACTGCAGCAATACTTCATCCACGACTACAAACCCCACCGGCATCGGGCAATAGACTGCCAGTTCATGGCCCAGCCTGGTGCTACAGGTCAGTCCCCTTCCACATCACGGCGGCGGCACCAGGTTTGATGCTAATCATATGTAGATCTGTGAGGGAGGTGCGAGATTTGAAAGATTATGGAAAGGGAAGAGCTTTTGGGTTGTGACTTTGTTGTTACGGCTGTGTAATGTGGTTGTGGCGGTGGTTGTGTATGAAAGGTTGATGATATTATGTGTAATGAGCGGCAAAGGTAATGGTACTGTGGTGGTGGCAGAATCAGGTACGCATGGTGATGGTGGTGGCGACGGCGGCAGAATAAATGGGTATGGTGGTGTTGTTGGCGGCAACGGCAGAAGTAGGTATGGTAGTGTTGGTGGGCAGTGGATCAACTGAAACATGAAGGGGAAGATGAAGATGGTCAAATCTTGACCTGGTTCCCACCTGTCAACCCATTATTGGCAAATGCTGATGACGTGGCTGCCATGATGGGAAAAAGGGGAAGTTACAATTTTATCCCTGAAAATTTGACGGGCATCCAAGAAATTGGAGTTCTGCCCGTCAATTGGTAAATTGAGCACAAATTAAGAAATAATGAGGTGAATTGAGCCAAAATTAAAACCCGGAGGTGAAATGCGCACATACCTTCAAACTATAGGGTTTTATGTGCAAATGATCCTATAAATTAAAGGGCCGAGAATGTATATTCCCTACGTGGAAGAAGGAGCTACTTCTAATCTACTTTTACTTGTGTCATAACCAAAAGGTGGCCCCAAATAACAGGTGTTCCATGTGGATTGGACATGTATTCAACCCCGTATCAGAGCTTATTAACATCGTTTCTACATAGAAACAATGGTTTTTAAATTTCTTCCTTGAAATAGTGATGTCTAGTGGAGGGTTGTTTTACCGTCTTTAATTCTTCTTAGCAGTCAAACTTACACTGATACATTTGACAACTTGGAGTTATGGTTGGAAAGAAGCGGTTTAGGGGTCCACTATTGCACTGCCATAACGGTACTTCGGTAACAGGATCATAAAAGGCTAAAAGAAATTAGCTGGGGATGCAAAATTTCGGTCATTAAGTGCTGAAATGAAGTGTTAGTATCCATGAAGCACCGGTGAGGCACTTGGGGTGAAGCAAGTGCCGCACCGGCACCGGATACGCGTCGGGTGCGACATGGATGCATGTCATGTATTATTGATTTATTTTTTTAATTTCTTAAATATCGGATGCTGCTCGGGTGCGTATCCGACCTGTGACAACCGGCGATATGTGACCACTATGCAGATCTGTGACCACCGGCGACTCCAGCGACAACCGGCAAGGAATTTGAGAGGAGAGAGGAGACCAAAGAGAAGAAGAAGGAGAAGATCTCACCGGCGAAAGGCGTGCGGCGTGCGGCTAGAATAAGAACATTAGAAACCCTTGTATACCGATGTTATCGATGTGGCCGGAAGTTATTAGATAATGGTTGACTTTTAACTTTATCTATTTCTTTTTTGTACTCACTTATTAACTTATTACTTAAATCAACTCCAATACTTGAAAGAAATAATAATACAACACATACAAACTTCATTGTGTTCAGTTAGATAATTTTATTATATACAAAACACCGCAAACTTAACAAACTATTACCAATTTAGTTGAAAACTTCAAAATTCAAGAAACAATCCATTAAACTCTACAAACTCTCACTCTTAAGTTGGAATATTTATGTTTTTTTTACATATCTCTAATAGATATTAAGATTCATATTGTTTAGAAATTTAATACTAAGTGTATATAATTACAAAAATATTTATAAAATCTGTCGTATCTTCGCCGTACCTGTATCCTAAAATTTTTAAAAATGCCGTATCAGCTTATCCACACCCGTATCGTATCCGCACCCGCACCCATGTCCGTGCTTCATAGGTTAGTATGAAGCTTAATTAAGATCATAGTACAATTGTATAAGCATTAATATGCTTGGTTTGTAAGATATTTTGTGCTCTTCGTCACTGGGTTCAAACTACCCATAGTTTGCTAATAAATTAAGGGAACTTGATGGAATAAACTTCACAATCGTCTATAATGCACTAATCCTAAAATTTTGCACTTGGTGTTTTACAACTTTGGATCTCAATATGTTATTATTTCTACTTTCTTTTTCTTTTCCAGTAGCCAGGACTTGTGCTTTTGTGTAACGTCAGTGTTGGAACTACCGTGCTTTCTACAACTCATATGAAAAAATCTTGAAAAGATGCTTGTATTTTGAGACCAACGATATGGAATTAAGAATCAATTAGCAGACAACCGAAGCTATGCAAAAGAATATGGAACTTCAAAGAATCAAGATATATTTGCTTGTATTTTGTTGGCGGAGCCCGGAGTTCTCCTCCGACATAGTGATGAATTTTAAGCATCATTTGCACCCTCATTTGATGTACAAGGGGTCTTGGTTATGCTTAGAGCTAGCTATTTAATGAACTAAATCTAAATGGAATATATTTTCTTTGATCGGCATGCTGCCATTTTGTGGATCTCAAATACTAAAGAAGCTTTATGGGATGCTCAGGGTCACCAATGAAGACATTCTCGCGATCTTAGAAGTTTGAGATTTGCAAAGGAGTTATGGATTAAAACTATACATTAATGCACGAGTATGCAAACAAATTTCAAAAGCACAACACAAGTAAATGATGGCTCAACAGAATAAGCAATGGGTGACTCGCTGGATTTGAATTTGTCGGGAATCTTTGATACTTAAGTAAGAACTTATGTGATATAAGATTCTGAAAAGAAAGAGGAAGCACGAAGAGAGTAAAAATTAGGTATACCTTAGTCTTCTAAGGATGCTTATAGGAAGCAAATGAGGTTCTCTTCTTGTAATCATAGTCAAACTACTTCAAAAGGTAGTTACCATAAGAGTGTGTTTGGATATATGATTTGAAATGAGGATTTGACTTTGGCAACGAATTTTTAAATCACTTGAACAAAATATTTTGTTTGGATAGTTCAAAAGGGAATTTTCAAAATTTTCGAAAGATTTGAATTGTCCCCAAATTCACAGTTCAAATCACTAGTTTGAACTAGTTATTTGTCAAATTCATTCCCATCAGTAATTTACAAATCCACTATACTTAGATCCCTCACCTTTTTTAACGACCTTGTGCTTCATTTCTTTCTTCTCTCTGGCTTCTCTCCCCTTCATCAGACGTATCTGTCATTAGCTACACAGGTACTCAATCTCATTTTTTCTTCTGATTCAATTTAGTTCACTTTCTTTTTTTGTCGTGATTATTCTTCAACGCGAATTGGTCGGGTTTTTGCTTAATCGGCCAATTCAAAAACCATTGCCTGCGTTATTCACGAGTAGAAGATGATGATGGGGTTTTAATGGGTGTTGGTGGGTAATTGAAAATAGTGAAGGGATTTGGTTGACGCCGGTGGATTTTTGGTCGTGAGAGGCTGCTTGATGGTAGGTGGTAAAGGACAGTCGTGGGTTGTTTCCTTGTTAGTGGGTAATTGAATTGTTGATTGGTGGTGGCTATGGCCGGTGGTAGAAGACGATGGTAGTTGACGAAGTGTTGATTGGTGGTGGGTCTTGACTGAAGTGTTGACTGTGGGTCTTGATTGAAGTGTTGATTGGTGGAGGCCATGGCCATGTTGACTGAAGTGTTCAGTCAAAACCATCGTCGCTGGCTGTGGGTCTTGACTGGAGTGTTGATTAGTGGTGGCCATGGCCGGTGGTAGAAGAAGGCCGTCGATTTTGACTTGGTAGGCTGAGCTTTTGGTTATTCTTGATGGATGGTGGACGGCAGCGGCTGTAATGGCCGTGGGTGATGGGCAGCTACTGTATTGGAGACCATGGGTGGTGGCACGATGCAGATATGGTGATGGGTGGTGGCATGATGCAGACATGGAATTTTGGTGATTGGAGTTCAGAAGTGGGTCTAATAGAAATGACTTTCAAATGGTGGTGGTTAAATGGTGTTTAGTATCTTGAGCTTTTCAATTGATTGGAACTTTAAGTCTTGCAATTATATGAAAATTCAAGTCGTAGAGTTGATTAATAAGAGCCATGGGAAGAAAGGAGCAGGAGAGGGAACACCAAACTCAAACTCAAACTCAGCAGCTTTTAGTTGTAACTGAAACTTGGAAGTTGGGCTCATTATATGGTGATTGCTTCTCATTTTGGTTGTTCATCTCATGTTATTGATAGTCCATATTGTATTGATTTATGTATAATTTATTTGGATAATTAATATCAAAATTTTTTATTTTCCCTATTTAAGTTTTCTACAATAATCAATCATGAGTGATATGAATAATGCATTGTGAAACTTATGAAGAAGGCGTGAAAATGAAGACGAAGAAAGTCACAAGAAACTAAAAATTGTTATAGGCGCAATAGTGACGACCGTGACTTCTACGATAGTGTAGTACAATAACAAATTATTGGTCAAAGAACCACGAGTTGATTGGGATAATGCAAGAGTGAAGCGTATATACGACAAACGAGAAGCTGATTGCATAGAATAACTACGCGTTAGCAAGCATGTGTTCTTTAAACTTTGCAATGTCTTGCATGAGAAAGGAGACATGGTGCCAACAAGAAATATTTCAATTGAGGAAGCCGTAGCAATGTTTCTACATATTTTGGCCCATAATTTGAAATATAAGTTAGTCAAATTTACGTACTTTTGATCTGCCGAAACAGTTAGCAGGCAATTTAACAGAGTCCTGTGTGCCGTGATGAAAGTTAGTACGGAGTACTTAAGATTGCAAGATTCAGTCCTAGATCAAGCCGATGCAAGGAAATGTAAATGGTTTGAGGTACTTTTCATGAAAAGGAAAATCACTGCATTCTTTTTTCTGGGTTTTTTTATTTGATAATATATCGTATATGTTTCTTTTATATTTATAGAATTTTTTGGGAGCGCTTGACAGAACACATATTACAGTACCTGTCTCCACAGAAGCACTACATAGATACTGAAATAGAAAGGGTGGTATAACTACAAATGTACTAGGAGTGTGTTCCCTTGACTTGAAAATCATATACATACTACCAGGTTGGGAAGGTTCGGCTTCTGATTTGCGAGTTTTAAGGGACTCTTTGCGTAGGCGCAATCGCTTTCGTATTCCTAATGATACTTCTTATAATTTGGTTTGACTAAATCTGTAAGACTTTTTTATGATTATTCTTCATGATGTAGATAAGTACTATCTTGTGGATAAGGGATATACTAATGGACCAGGCTTCTTAGCTCCATATCGGGGAACTCAATACCATCTTAACGAATGGGTAGGAAATAATCTAGAAAATTATAAAGAGTTGTTTAATCTCCGACACTCAGTTGCAAGAAATGTCATTGAAAAGACTTTTGGGTTGTTAAAAAAAACACGGTGGGCTATACTACAGACAACTTCATTCTTTGACATAAAGACACAAGTGAGGATTATCAATGCTTGTTGTGTACTTGATAACTTCATCCGCACTAAGCAACTCAACGATCCGATATTAGGGCATCAAGAAGTCGTGTTTTTAGCATAAGTAGATCATGACATTGCTCAGTCTTTGCCAGAAGAGGATCGGCATGATGCAGACATGGTTATATCTGTGCAAGTGACAGAACAATGGACTATGTTTAGAGATACATTGGCAATGAATATGTTTGAGGATTATCAAGCACGAAGAGGCCTTTTAATTTAATATTAGGATATATTTTCTTAAGTGTATTGATGATTTAGACGATCCTTTTATAATAAAACGGTTTGCTTTGCAAGCATGTAGGGTGATGATTCTATTTCTTTTATTGTAATGATTTTTGTGTATGGTATGTTTCAGCTTAATAATAATTGGTCAAGTTTAATATGTTGTGTCTTTTTATATAACGTTAATTGATATTTTTGCTAGATATTTGAGATAATGGAAGCGAAGGAACAGGTACTAGAAAAGAAAAAGAAAAGAAAATCAATCGACAGTGACTGTGATGACACAAAATACGTGCACAGGAACTTGGATATGGATCGTGCACTGGCTGACATATGGGATGAAAATAATACGGGCCACAAATATGATGCTAGGTGGAAGCCGATTGCGCATACCACAGCCTCTACTAAATTAAGTGCTCACATGAAGAAAGATATCAGTGTAAGTAACGTGAAAAATCATGTTAAGATTTGGAGGAAAACGTACGCCATAGTGAGTGCCATCCTTGCTCAAAGTGGTTTTAGTTGGGACGACGGAAAGAAAATGATCTCAATTGGTGACGAGAATGCATGGAATGCATATGTTGCGGTATATTTTGCTTGTGTTTCTATATTTTGTCTATTAGTTTATGTCAACTTGATAATTGAACTTCTATTTGGTATTTCACAGTCACATGACGAAGCAAGACCATATAGGTATAAGGTCATACCGAACTGGGATGACTTGGTAGAATTATGTGGGGAAAATAGTGCAACTGGAGAAGGTGCTGAAACTGCTATAGATGCAGATGAGCTGATGAGTCCTATTGCAAACCTTTATGATACTGATTGATATTCTGGAACTCAAGGCTCAGATGATTTTCCTCCGATACTTGACAATTCTCTTCCAGCTACAAAAGAAACTCAAAGGAGAAAAGTACCATCCTAAACGCCAACCAACGTGCCTCCCAAAAGAAAAGCAGGGAGTAAGGATGTTCTTGCTTTTTTCAGTTACTAAAATGGCATCATCTCTTGACGATCTCATGCATGCAACAACGTAAAAATTAGAAGCTAGTGAGGTTTGTGAGGAGGTGATGGCAATACCAGATCTTGAGGAAAACCAATAATTTATAGCTATTGCCTGGTATATCGGGAATGAAAAGCAATTTCGCGTGTTGAAGACACTATCCATTGAAAAGAAAAAGAGTTGGGTGCTTATGTTTATTCCACCGGCGTAGAATTTTAGTTAGATGCAGAAACTTCATTTGTTTGCATTTTGTTTTTTGGATAATGACATTTTATTTCTTTCTTAGCATATCCTGACTTTTGTCATGATTTATGTTCTTGATTCATTGTAAAAGTTTAGATTATCTAACTATTGATTTGTGTGGTTTTGGATATATGGAATAAGCTAGTTTATAGATATAATTTCAGGGAAGTTTTGAATCTATTGAAACTAATATAAACTAAGAATTTGTAAATACCTAGTAAGAATTCACAGTGTAGTAAAAAATATACAAAGAAGATATTTTAAAATAATGAAATTTGTAAATCAGGAGATTTCGAAATGAAGGCATTTAGAAAGACCCAGTATTTCAAAATCTCATATCCAAATACATCCTAAAGCGATTATATTCCTTGTTCTTCATGGATTTCAGTTTTATTGAGACAAGAATTCTATATAAGATTGCATATATAAAAAACAGATGCATGTCCTTAGGTCACCCTTGATCACGTCTGAATATATATATAAAAAAAGACACATGTCACTTGCTTGTTGGTGGTATGCATACAACCAATATTACAGAGTTTGAAATATTTCAAGATCAGAAGTTTCTGAAGCCCATATTTGAGCGAAATGATCTTTTGTTTGCTACAAGGATCGAAGTCTTATTTTTTCCATTTTTTCAATACAATGGTTTTTGGAAATTGTAAATTTCTATGTATTTTTGTTTACTCACAAATGATCAGAAGTATACCCACCAAAAATATAACTCATTATGGTACAACAGGTGGGTGCACTAACCAAAGACTACAAAGAAAAATAAGCCTTTAATTAGTTAATCAATAAGTGATACATGACTTTTGTTGTAGCTAAAAACTGGATCAGGAACCACACCAGAAATCAGGCCTGCAAAAGAGAACACGGAGTGACCACCGGGTGGGGTTCCTGCGGGGGAACGCTCCGACGCTTAAGCCAGAGATGGCTACCAATGTAGAACTTTGAGAAGTAATAAAGACACAATGTGTATGTGTGTGAGCATGTCTTTACCTGAGGGGGCTTGACCCCTTTATATAGTGGTAGAAGGAGGAGTCCTAGTAGGACTGGGCTTTGTCCAACTCTAATCAGAATCTAATTAGGATCCTAGAGGATCTCATGTCGATCTTAGCTGATAGAGTCAGAGCCCCTTTAGGATTCTGCCTGGTGATTGATATGGTAAGTGCCATATCAGTAATGAGCTAGTATGGGATACGTGTCATAACTGCCACCTGTCATCCGTAGATTGGAGGGGTATTTTTAGCTATATCATATGCCCCCTGCTTTTACCAGCGTTAATGAAGCGGGTGGAAGCACACTTTTTCCACTGGTGATAGCGAAATATGCCAAAAACAGAATTGAATCTGTTTGTCTGACATTTCAAATATTCAAAGAGTGCTCTGCTCGGACAAGGTTCTGTTCGGACATGGTTCTGCTCGGGCAGAATTCTGTTCGGACGGGATTTTGCTCGAGCACGAATATGTTCGGCCAAGATCACTCTGCTCGGGCAGAGTGTTCGGGTGGGATTCTGGTCGGGCAGAATTCTGCTCGGGAACGATTCTGTTCGGACGGGATTCTGCTCGAGCACGAATCTGTTCGGCCAAGATCACTCTGCTCGGGCATAGTGTTCGAACGGGATTCTGCTCGGGCAGAATTTTGTTCGGCCAACGTTATTCGCTCGGGCAGAGTGTTCGGACGGGATTCTGCTCGGGCAAAATTCTATTCGACCAGTCATTCTGCTCGGGCAGAGTGTTCGAACGGGAATCTGCTCGGGCAGAATTATGTTCGGCCAGTCACTCTGATCGGGCAGAGTGCTCGGACAAGATTCTGCTTGGGCAGAATTATGTTCTGCCAAAGTGGGCAGAGTGTTCGGACAGGATTCTGCTCGGGCAGAATTTTGTTCGGCCAAAGTCTTGGTTCCTTCCACGTGTCTCATTCTCCATTAATGCCTTTGAGTGAGAATTTTTGAAAATTTCAAACTTCTCTTCGCTTGGCTTCTGACACGTAGGGGGGAGACGAACCGTTGGGTTCCTCAAATGACGGTTACTTGGAGTTTCTCTATAATAGGAGTCTTTCACTTCATTTTTTTCTCACTCGAAGCATTTGGAAGCATACTACTCTTCAAGTAAGTCTCTTTTCCTCTTCTCTTTCTGTTCAGCATTTCAAGTTTTTTGTAGTTTCCTAGTTTAATAGAAAACATGTCCGAAACTTCAGCGTCTGTTTCCTCGTCCGAAGAGAATATTTATATAAGTAGTTCATCTTCAAGTTCGGAACGAGTTCCAACTTCAGGAAGTGAAGTTGGAACTTCAAATCCACAACTTCCACCACCTTCGACTTCCCAACCATTACCACCTTTATCCTCTCAACCTCCACAACCCTCCACTTCTCAGCCTTCGCATTCTTTGTCTGGAAAAAATGCCTTAGGAGATGTGAAGGATTAAGCCGAGGATAAGACTAATCCCAAGCCTTGGTATACTGCTGATGAGAAGTCAGGTAATATGTCCACTGAAGATTCGGGAATATCCTCTTCCCGAAGGTTGGTATGCTCGTCTTCCTGGTTTCTAAGAACCAGCTAATTACGGCACAAAGTTTGAAACTGGGATCTACGAAGAGCAGGTGAAGTCTGGGTATAGGCTTCCTCTTCACCCTTTTGGTCTTCGTTTCTTCGAGCATTATCGCATGGCTCCCGGGCAGCTTGTTCCAAATGGTTGGAGGAAGCTTGCTGGTCTTATATATTTGGTTCAGACTTTAGGCTACAAACCAGATGCAACAGATTTTATGAGAGTGTTCTTCAAAATCTGTTTTGTCAAAGGAGTAGCCAACTGCCTGGGATGGTATTACATTCATAGTAGGCAACGACTTCTGAAGGGAGGCCCGAAGTCAAATAAAAGGCTGGCATTCTAGATACTTCTTCGTTGGCCGCCTGGACAAGGGGGAGCTTCCGTTTGATAGAAACTGGAATCCTTAGTGTAAGGATTTCAAGAATCCTGGCAAGCCCACTCCCAACAATCTTACTAAGCACATTCTTAGCCACATTAAACTTCGAGGTGGTCTTTCCATTGATGAGCCTATTTCGGAGGAGCAATTGGAGTGGGCGAAGATCATTCCTCCAAAGCCCATTCCAGCTGGTCTTTCAATTCATCCTCCTCCTCCCGCTATTCCTAGCGTGTCATCTGCCGAGATCGTTCCTCTAGGTGTGCTTTATGGAAGTCATTGACTTCATTTTGGTTTCAGTGTTTATTCCTGTATTGATTTCTTTCTTCATTGCAGAAATGGCTAGCGGAAGTGGAAAATCGCCACAAGGAGGCTTTCTTGGCGTTCTCCAAAAAGCCAAGGGGAACCGAAAAGAGAAGCAACCAAGTGCTGAGTTTCCCCCTACTCCTAAGAAGACTAGATTCATTCCTCCATAACGTTCTCCACCGATCCTGAAGTAAGTGTCCATTGATGACGATCCCATCTTTTGACCGAGATGGACACTTAGGCGTGATGACCTAGGGATGCCGGATAACCAGGTCTCGGAGCAACATCTTCTTCATGGAATTCTTCCTCGAGACAAGGAGGTCTTCCAGAATCAGACACATGAGACCTTTGCCTGCTCTTTTGCCCAGGCCGTGTATACGGTAACATCCTTTGTCCCAACTAGGTTTCTGTTTTGTTTTCAACTTCCATTTAGCTGATGGTTCCAATCTTCATTCCAGATGTATGCTAGCGGGTCTGAAATGCTTTCTCATTTTGAGATGGGGAGGCAGGTGGTAGCGGAGGAGGCTCAGGAGAAGAGTGAAGCCGTTAAGGAGGTGGGAGAAGCTACTCATCGTGCGGAAGAGCTGAGCAAGCAAGAGGCTGATCATTCTGCTCAGATTGCGACTATGGAGAAGAGGCTCAAGCGAGCAAAAATGAGGGCAGCAGAAGAGGTGAGCAAAGTTTGAGACCAAGGCATCCGCGACTTCTTGGATGGAAATGCTAGGGATGAATGGCTGAAGAAGCGGACAGAAGATGGCCTTGAGATTTATGAGCTTGGCTTTATGAAGGCCAAGGAGATGTTTGCTGAGCGCTTTCCTGACATTCCCTTGGATGATTTCCTTCTGCCCGCGGTAGTGTCTCCATCTGGAGAGACTGCTATGCCTTCAGAGGCAGGGGATGCCGCAGCTTCTCGTCTCCCAGGGGAAGGTCCTTCTGGTGATGCCCCCGAGCCTTAGATTTTAGCCTTTGTAGCTAGGCTTTTTACTTTGTTTAGACAGAGAATTTTGACGCCTTATCAAGGGCTTATTGTAAAACTCTTTATCTTTTATTTCATGTTATTTTGTTTTACTATGTGTTTCTCGTGGTTTCTATTTACCATTCACACAGTATCATTTATTTTTACTTTGACTCCAACCCTTTATTCCTCACGTACAGAGTTGGCAAAGAAGTCGAGCACCCTTGCTCGGCCTAAATTTCGAAGAAGCAAAAGCTTTGGTGGAGTGACGGTGCCCCCATTAACTTTTGTTTCTTTACAGACTTAGATCTGTAGCTAATCCGTTTGGCCTACTCTTGTATTTTTATAAAACCCAATAGTTTATACACTTTGTTCGGGCAGAGTGTTCGGCCATCACTCTGTTCGGACAAAATATTTTGTCTAAGTTGATCACTCTGTTCGGGCAGAGTGTTCAGCTATCATTCTGCTCAGGTAGAATAATTGGCTAAGTTTACATTATCCCCCCAAAAAAATAAGTGTCTTGGCTCGGGCCAAGACACTACTGGTAATATCTGCGCAAGTTCTCAACATTCCAAGTACGAGGGATGGATTTTCCCAAAAGTGTTCCCAGTGCGTCGGCGCCCGGTTTGAGCACCTTTACAACACGGTAGGGTCTTTCCCAATTTGGAGATAACTTTCCCATTGCTGCCTTTGGATCGGAGACTTCTAATTTGCGGAGGACCAAATCTCCCTCTTTAAACTGCTTGGATCGAACTCTCTGGTTGTAATAACACGCGACTCGTTGTTTTATAACAACAGATCGTTCATGGGCTTGAGTTCGAGCTCGTCTACCAAATCAAGATTTGCTCGGAGTCCAACTTTGTTGTCTACTTCATTGAAATGCAGGGCTCATATTGTTAGAACTCCTACCTCAACTGGCAGCATTGCTTCCGTTCCATAGCAGAGTAAGAAAGGCATTTCTCATGTAACCGAATGTGGAGTTGTTCGATAAGCTCACAACACCTTGGGGAGTTCGTCCTTCCATGCGCCTTTAGCTTCATCTAGCTTCTTCTTCAATCCTTGTACGATGCTTCGATTCTTGTTTTCAGTCTGACCATTGGATTATGGAAGAGCTACAGAAGTGAATCTTAAATCGATCGAAAGATTCGTACAAAAGGTTCATAAATTGTTGTTGTCAAACTGCTTTCCGTTATCAACGACCAAAGCTCTTGGTACTCCAAAACGGCAGACGACATTTTTCCAAAAGAAATCTTCACACTTGGCTGAAGTAATGGTTGCCAGAGATTCTGCTTCAGTCCATTTGGTAAAGTAGTCTATTGCCACAATCACAAATCGTCATTGTCCAGCAGACGCCATGGGAAAAGTCCCAGCAGATCCATTTCCCATACAACAAAGGGAATTGGAGAAACAATCGAAGTTAAAGGATTAACTGGTGTATGAGAAATTGGTGCAAACTTTTGACACTTATCGCATCTTCGTGTGAATTCGATGGCATCCCTCTGCATCGTAGATCAGTAATATCCTTGCCTTAAGATTTTCTGTGCCAATTTCCTCCCTCCAAGATGTTGGCCACATATCCCTTCATGTACTTCTTGTAATGCGTATAAGGATTCTGACGGGCGTAGGCATCTGAGGTAAGGAAGGCTGAAGGATTTCTTGTATAAAGTTCCTTCCACTAAAGCATACCGAGTAGCTTTGACACGAAGGTTCCTCGCCTCATGTCTTTCACTTGGTAATTCGCCTATGGACAAGTATTTGATGATCATGTCCATCCAACAGGGTTCTTGATCTATGATTTTAATCTCAGCTTGAGAACTGATACTGTGATCCTTGAGGAATTCAAGGTATAGCGGGCGCCAGACATCAGTTTTTTTAGCGGAAGCAAGCCTTGATAATGTATATGCTTGAGTATTCTGATCTCGGGGAATTTGGCGAATGGTGAAGTTTTGAAACCTCACAGCTGAAGTTTTAACTAAGTTGAGATATTGAGCCATTCTTTCATCTTTGACCTCGTAATCTCCCAAGACATGATTGACCACTAGTTTGGAATCCGTATGAACTGATAGGGAGTCCACCTTTAAGGCATGTGCTAGTCTTATCCCAGCGAGAAGAG
>JAVXUO010000420.1:0-90823 GCA_033065855.1 Escallonia rubra | reverse complement strand
AATAAGAACATTAGAAACCCTTGTATACCGATGTTATCGATGTGGCCGGAAGTTATTAGATAATGGTTGACTTTTAACTTTATCTATTTCTTTTTTGTACTCACTTATTAACTTATTACTTAAATCAACTCGAATACTTGAAAGAAATAATAATACAACACATACAAACTTCTTTGTGTTCACTTGTATAATTTTATTATATACAAAACACCGCAAACTTAACAAACTATCACCAATTTAGTTGAAAACTTCAAAATTCAAGAAACAACCCCTTAAACTCTACAAACTCTCACTCTTAAGTTGGAATATTTATGTTTTTTTTACATATCTCTAGTACATATTAAGATTCAAATTGTGTAGAAATTTAATACTATGTGTATATAATTACAAAAATATTTATAAAATCTGTCGTATCTTCGCCGTACCTGTATCCTAAAATTTTTAAAAATGCCGTATCAGCTTATCCACACCCGTATTGTATCCGCACCCATGTCCGTGATTCATAGGTTAGTATGAAGCTTAATTAAGATCATAGTACAATTGTAAAAGCATTAATATGCTTGGTTTGTAAGATATTTTGTTCTCTTCGTCCCTGGGTTCAAACTACCCATAGTTTATTAATAAATTAAGGGAACTTGATGGAATAAACTTCACAATCGTCTATAATGCACTAGTCCTAAAATTTTGCACTTGTTGTTTTACAACTTTGGATCTCAATATGTTATTATTTCTACTTTCTTTTTCTTTTCCAGTAGCCAGGACTTGTGGTTTTGTGTCAAATGAAAAAATCTTGAAAAGATGCCTGTATTTTGAGACCAATGATATGGAATTAAGAATCAATTAGCAGACAACCGAAGCTATGCAAAAGAATATGGAACTTCAAAGAATCAAGATATATTTGCTTGTATTTTGTTGGCGGAGCCCGGAGTTCTCCTCCGACATAGTGATGAATTTTAAGCATCATTTGCACCCTCATTTGATGTACAAGGGGTCTTGGTTATGCTTAGAGCTAGCTATTTAATGAACTAAATCTAAATGGAATATATTTTCTTTGATCGGCATGCTGCCATTTTGTGGATCTCAAATACTAAAGAAGCTTTATGGGATGCTCAGGGTCACCAATGAAGACATTATCGTGATCTCAGAAGTTTGAGATTTGCAAAGGAGTTATGGATTAAAACTGTACATTAATGCACGAGTATGCAAACAAATTTCAAAAGCACAACACAAGTAAATGATGGCTCAACAGAATAAGGAATGGGTGACTCGCTGCATTTGAATATGTCGGGAATCTTTGATACTTAAGTAAGAACTTATGTGATATAAGATTCTGAAAAGAAAGAGGAAGCACGAAGAGAGTAAAAATTAGGTATACCTTAGTCTTCTAAGGATGCTTATAGGAAGCAAATGAGGTTCTCTTCTTGTAATCATAGTCAAACTACTTCAAAAGGTAGTTACCATAAGAGTGTGTTTGGATATATGATTTGAAATGGGGATTTGACTTTGGCAGCGAATTTTTAAATCATTTGAACAAAATATTTTGTTTGGATAGTTCAAAGGGGAATTTTCAAAATTTTCGAAAGATTTGAACTGTCCCCAAATCCACAGTTCAAATCAATAGTTTGAACTAGTTATTTGTCAAATTCATTCCATCAGTAATTTACAAATTCATTATACTTAGATCCCTCACCTTTTTTAACGACCTTGTGCTTCATTTCTTTCTTCTCTCTGGCTTCTCTCCCCTTCGTCAGACGTATCTGTCATCAGCTACACATGTACTCAATCTCGTTTTTTCTTCTGATTCAATTTAGTTCACTTTCTTTTTTTGTCGTGATTATTCTTCAACGCGAATTGGTCGGGTTTTTGCTCAATCGGCCAATTCAAAAATAATTGCCTGCGTTATTCGCGAGTAGAAGATGATGATGGGTTTTTAATGGGTGTTGGTGGGTAATTGAAAATAGTGAAGGGATTTGGTTGACGCCGGTGGATTTTTGGTCGTGAGAGGCTGCTTGATGGTAGGTGGTAAAGGACAGTCGTGGGGTTGTTTCCTTGTTAGTGGGTAATTGAATTGTTGATTGGTGGTGGCTATGGCCGGTGGTAGAAGACGATGGTAGTTGACGAAGTGTTGATTGGTGGTGGGTCTTGACTGAAGTGTTGACTATGGGTCTTGATTGAAGTGTTGATTGGTGGAGGCCATGGCCCTATGTTGACTGAAGTGTTCAGTCAAAACCATCGTCGCTGGCTGTGGGTCTTGACTGGAGTGTTGATTAGTGGTGGCCATGGCCGGTGGTAGAAGAAGGCCGTCGATTTTGACTTGGTAGGCTGAGCTTTTGGTTATTCTTGATGGATGGTGGACGGCAGCGGCTGTAATGGCCATGGGTGATGGGCAGCTACTGTATTGGAAACCATGGGTGGTGGCACGATGCAGATATGGTGATGGGTGGTGGCATGATGCAGACATGGAATTTTGGTGATTGGAGTTCAGAAGTGGGTCTAATAGAAATGACTTTCAAATGGTGGTGGTTAAATGGTGTTTAGTATCTTGAGCTTTTCAATTGATTGGAACTTTAAGTCTTGCAATTATATGAAAATTCAAGTCGTAGAGTTGATTAATAAGAGCCATGGGAAGAAAGGAGCAGGAGAGGGAACACCAAACTCAAACTCAAACTCAAACTCAGCGGCTTTTAGTTGTAACTGAAACTTGGAAGTTGGGCTCATTATATGGTGATTGCTTCTCATTTTGGTTGTTCATCTCATGTTATTGATAGTCCATATTGTATTGATTTATGTATAATTTATTTGGATAATTAATATCAAATTTTTTTATTTTCGCTATTTAAGTTTTCTACAATAATCAATCATGAGTGATATGAATAATGCATTGTGAAACTTATGAAGAAGGCGTGAAAATGAAGACGAAGAAAGTCACAAGAAACTAAAAATTGTTATGGGCGCAATAGTGACGACCGTGACTTCTATGATAGTGTAGTACAATAACAAATTATTGGTCAAAGAACCACGAGTTGATTGGGATAATGCAAGAGTGAAGCCTTTATACGACAAACGAGAAGCTGATTGCATAGAATAACTACGCGTTAGCAAGCATGTGTTTTTTAAACTTTGCAATGTCTTGCGTGAGAAAGGAGACATGGTGCCAACAAGAAATATTTCAATTGAGGAAGCCGTAGCAATGTTTCTACATATTTTGGCCCATAATTTGAAATATAAGTTAGTCAAATTCACGTACTTTTGATCTGCCGAAACAGTTAGCAGGCAATTTAACAGAGTCCTGTGTGCCGTGATGAAAGTTAGTACGGAGTACTTAAGATTGCAAGATTCAGTCCTAGATCAAGCCGATGCAAGGAAATGTAAATGGTTTGAGGTACTTTTCATGAAAAGGAAAATCACTGCATTCTTTTTTCTGGGTTTTTTTATTTGATAATATATCGTATATGTTTCTTTTATATTTATAGAATTTTTTGGGATTGCTTGACAGAACACATTACAGTAACTGTCTCCACAGAAGCACGACCTAGATATTGAAATAGAAAGGGTGGTATAACTATAAATGTGCTAGGAGTGTGTTCCCCTGACTTGAAAATCATATACATACTACCAGGTTGGGAAGGTTCTGCTTCTGATTTGCAAGTTTTAAGGGACTCTTTGCGTAGGCGCAATCGCTTTCGTATTCCTAATGATACTTCTTATAATTTGGTTTGACTAAATCTGTAAGACTTTTTTATGATTATTCTTCATGACGTAGATAAGTACTATCTTGTGGATAAGGGATATACTAATGGACCAGGCTTCTTAGCTCCATATCGGGGAACTCAATACCATCTTAACGAATGGGTAGGAAATAATCTAGAAAATTATAAAGAGTTGTTTAATCTCCGACACTCAGTTGCAAGAAATGTCATTGAAAAGACTTTTGGGTTGTTAAAAAAAACACAGTGGGCTATACTACAGACAACTTCATTCTTTGACATAAAGACATAAGTGAGGATTATCAATGCTTGTTGTGTACTCGATAACTTCATCCTCGCTAAGCAACTCAACGATCCGATATTAAGGCATCAAGAAGTCATGTTTTTAGCAGAAGTAGATCATGACATTGCTCAGTCTTTGCCAGAAGAGGATCGGCATGATGCAGACATGGTTATATCTGTGCAAGTGACAGAACAATGGACTATGTTTAGAGATACATTGGCAATGAATATGTTTGAGGATTATCAAGCAAGAAGAGGCCTTGTAATTTAATATTAGGATATATTTTCTTAAGTGTATTGATGATTTAGACGATCCTTTTATAATAAAACGGTTTGCTTTGCAAGCATGTAGGGTGATGATTCTATTTCTTTTATTGTAATGATTTTGGTGTATGGTATGTTTCAGCTTAATAATAATTGGTCAAGTTTAATATGTTATGTCTTTTTATATAACGTTAATTGATATTTTTGCTAGATATTTGAGATAATGGAAGCGAAGGAACAGGTACTAGAAAAGAAAAAGAAAAGAAAATCAATCGACAGTGACTGTGATAACACAAAATACGTGCACTGGAACTTGGATATGGATCGTGCACTGGCTGACATATGGGATGAAAATAATACGGGCCACAAATATGATGCTAGGTGGAAGCCGATTGCGCATACCACAGCCTCTACTAAATTAAGTGCTCACATGAAGAAAGATATCAGTGTAAGTAACGTGAAAAATCATGTTAAGATTTGGAGGAAAACGTACGCCATAGTGAGTGCCATCCTTGCTCAAAGTGGTTTTAGTTGGGACGACGGAAAGAAAATGATCTCAATTGGTGACGAGAATGCATGGAATGCATATGTTGCGGTATATTTTGCTTGTGTTTCTATATTTTGTCTATTAGTTTATGTCAACTTGATAATTGAACTTCTATTTTGTATTTCACAGTCACATGACGAAGCAAGACCATATAGGTATAAGGTGATACCGAACTGGGATGACTTGGTAGAATTATGTGGGGAAAATAGTGCAACTGGAGAAGGTGCTGAAACTGCTATAGATGCAAATGAGCTGATGAGTCCTATTGCAAACCTTTATGATACTGATTGATATTCTGGAACTCAAGGCTTAGATAATTTTCCTCCGATACTTGACAATTCTCTTCCAGCTACAAAAGAAACTCAAAGGAGAAAAGTACCATCCTCAACGCCAACCAACGTGCCTCCCAAAAGAAAAGCAGGGAGTAAGGATGTTCTTGCTTTTTTCAGTTGCTAAAATGGCATCATCTCTTGACGATCTCATGCATGCAACAACGTAAAAATTAGAAGCTAGTGAGGTTTGTGAGGAGGTGATGGCAATACCAGATCTTGAGGAAACCCAATAATTTACAGCTATTGCCTGGTATATCGGGAATGAAAAGCAGTTTCGCGTGTTGAAGACACTATCCATTGAAAAGAAAAAGAGTTGGGTGCTTATGTTTATTCTACCGGCGTAGAATTTTAGTTAGATGCAGAAACATCATTTGTTTGCATTTTGTTTTTTGGATAATGACATTTTATTTATTTCTTAGCATATCCTGACTTTTGTCATGATTTATGTTCTTGATTCATTGTAAAAGTTTAGATTATCTAACTATTGATTTGTGTGGTTTTCGATATATGGAATAAGCTAGTTTATAGATGTAACTTCAGGGAAGTCTTGAATCTATTGAAACTAATATAAACTAAGAATTTGTAAATACTTAGTTAGAATTCACAGTGTAGTAAAAAATATCCAAACAATATATTTTAAAATAATGAAATTTGTAAATAAGGGTATTTCGAAATGAAGGCATTTAGAAAGACCCAGTATTTCAAAATCTCATATCCAAACACATCCTAAAGCGATTATATTCCTTGTTCTTCACAGATTTCAGTTTTATTGAGACAATAATTCTATATAAGATTGCATATATAAAAAACAGATGTATGTCCTTAGGTCAACCCTTGATCACGTCTGAATACATATAAAAAAAGACACATGTCACTTGCTTGTTGGTGGTATGTATACAACCAATATTACAGAGTTTCAAATATTTCAAGATCAGAAGTTTCTGAAGCCCATATTTGAGCAAAATGATCTTTTGTTTGCTACAAGGATCAAAGTCTTATTTTTTCCATTTTTTCAATACAATGGTTTTTGGAAATTGTAAATTTCTATGTATTTTTGTTTACTCACAAATGATCAGAAGTATACCCACCAAAAATATAACTCATTATGGTACAACAGGTGGGTGCACTAACCAAAGACTACAAAGAAAAATAAGCCTTTAATTAGTTAATCAATAAGTGATACATGACTTTTGTTGTAGCTAAAAACTGGATCAGGAACCACACTAGAAATCAGGCCTGCAAAAGAGAACACGGAGTGACCGCCGGGTGGGGTTTCGACGGGGAACGCTCCGATGCTTAAGTCAGAGATGGCTAACAATGTAGAACTCTGAGAAGCAATAAAGACACAATGTGTATGTGTGTGAGCCTGTCTTTACCTGAGGGGGCTTGACCCCTTTATATAGTGGTAGAAGGAGGAGTCCTAGTAGGACTGGGCTTTGTCCAACTCTAATCAGAATCTAATTAGGATCCTAGAGGATCTCATGTCGATCTTAGCTGATAGAGTCAGAGCCCCTTTAGGATTCTGCCTGGTGATTGATATGGTAAGTGCCATATCAGTAATGAGTTAGTATGGGTTACGTGTCATAACTGCCACTTGTCATCCGTAGATTGGAGGGGTATTTTTAGCTATATCATATGCCCCCTGCTTTTACCAGCGTTAATGAAGCGGGTGGAAGCACACTTTTTCCACTGGTGATAGCGAAATATGCCAAAAACAGAATTGAATCTGTTTGTCTGACATTTCAAATATTCAAAGAGTGCTCTGCTCGGACAAGGTTCTATTCCGACAGAGTTCTACTCCGGCAGAATTCTGTTCGGACGGGATTTTGCTCGAGCACGAATATGTTCGGCCAAGATCACTCTGCTCGGGCAGAGTGTTCGGGTGGGATTCTGGTCGGGCAGAATTCTGCTCGGGAGCGATTCTGTTCGGACGGGATTCTGCTCGGGCACGAATCTGTTCGGCCAAGATCACTCTGCTCGGGCATAGTGTTCGGACAGGATTCTGCTCGGGCAGAATTCTGTTCGGCCAACGTCATTTGCTCGGGCAGAGTGTTCGGACAGGATTCTGTTCGGGCAAATTTCTGTTCGGCTAGTCACTCTGCTCAGGCAGAGTGTTCGAACGGGAATCTGCTCGAGCAGAATTCTGTTCGGCCAGTCACTCTGCTCGGGCAGAGTGTTCGGATGGGATTCTGCTCGAGCAGAATTATGTTCTGCCAAAGTGGGCAGAGTGTTCGGACGGGATTCTACTCGGGCAGAATTCTGTTCGGCCAAAGTCTTGGTTCCTTCCACGTGTCTCATTCTCCATTAATGCCTTTGAGCGGGAAGTTTTGAAAATTTCAAACTTCTCTTCGCTTGGCTTCTGACACGTAGGGGGGGAGATGAATCGTTGGGTTCCCCAAGTGACGGTTACTTGGAGTTTCTCTATAATAGGAGTCTTTCACTTCATTTTTTTCTCACTCGAATCATTTGGAAGCATATTACTCTTCAAGTAAGTCTCTTTTCCTCTTCTCTTTCTGTTCAGCATTTCAAGTTTTTTGTAGTTTCCTAGTTTAATAGAAAACATGTCCGAAACTTCAGCGTCTGTTTCCTCGTCCGAAGAGAATATTTGTATAACTAGTTCATCTTCAAGTTCGAAACGAGTTCCAACTTCAGGAAGTGAAGTTCGAACTTCAAATCCACAACTTCCACCACCTTCGACTTCCCAATCATTACCGCGTTTATCCTCTCAACCTCCACAACCCTCCACTTCTCAGCCTTCACATTCTTTGTCTGGAAAAAATGCCTTAGGAGATGTGAAGGATCAAGCCGAGGATAAGGCTAATCCCAAGCCTTGGTATACTGCTAATGAGAAGTCAGGTAATATGTCCACTGAAGATTTGCTGGAGTTAATTCGGGAATATCCTCTTCTCGAAGGTTGGTATGCTCGTCTTCCTGGTTTGTAAGAACCAGCTAATTATAGCACACTGTTTGAAACTGGGATCTACGAAGAGCAGGTGAAGTCTGGGTATAGGCTTCATCTTCACCCTTTTGCTCTTCGTTTCTTCGAGCATTATCGCATGGCTCCCGGGCAGCTTGTTCCAAATGGTTGGAGGAAGCTTGCTAGTCTTATATATTTGGTTCAGACTTCAGGCTACAAAAAAGATGCAACAGATTTTATGAGAGTGTTCTTCGAAATCTGTTTTGTCAAAAGAGTAGCCAACTGCCTGGGATGGTATTAGATTCATAGTAGGCAACGACTTCTGAAGGGAGGCCCAAAGTCAAATAAAGGCTGGCATTCTAGATACTTCTTCGTTGGCCGCCTGGACAAGGGGGAGCTTCCGTTTGATAGAAATTGGAGTCCTTATTGTAAGGATTTCAAGAATCCTGGCAAACCCACTCCCAACAATCTTACTAAGCACATTCTTAGCCACATTAAACTTTGAGGCGGTGTTTCCATTGATGAGCCTCTTTCGGAGGAGTAATTGGAGTGGGCGAAGATCATTCCTCCAAAGCCCATTCCAGCTGGTCTTTCAATTCATTCTCCTCCTCCTGCTATTCCTAGCGTGTCATCTGTCGAGACCGTTCCTCTAGGTGTGCTTTATGGAAGTCATTGATTTCATTTTGGTTTCAGTGTTTATTCTTGTATTGATTTCTTTCTTCATTGCAGAAATGGCTAGCAGAAGTGGAAAATCGCCACAAGGAGGCTTTCTTAGCGTTCTCCATAAAGCCAAGGGGAAGCGAAAAAAGAAGCAACCAAGTGTGGAGTTGCCCCCTGCTCCTAAGAAGACTAGAGTCACTCCTCCAGAACGTTCTCCACAGATCCTGGAGCAAGTATCCATTGATGACAATCCCATCTTTCGACCGAGATGGACACTTAGGCGTGACGACCTTGGAATGTCGGATAGCCAGGTCTCGGAGCAACATCTTCTTCATGGAATTCTTCCTCGAGACAAGGAGGTCTTCCAGAATCAGACACACGAGACATTTGCCTGCTCCTTTGCCCAGGCCGTGTATACAGTAACATCCTTTGTCCCAACTAGGTTTCTGTTTTGTTTTCAACTTCCATTTAGCTGATGGTTCCAATCTTCATTCCAGATGTATGCTAGGGGGTCTGAAATGGTTTCTCACTTTGAGATGGCGAGGCAGGTGGTAGCGGAGGAGGCTCAGCAGAAGAAGGAAGCCGTTAAGGAGGCGCAAGAAGCTACTCATCGTGCGGAAGAGCTGAGCAAGCAAGAGGCTGATCATCTTGCTCAGATTGTGACTCTGGAGAAGAGGCTCGAGCGAGCAAAAATATGGGTAGCAGAAGAGGTGTCCAAAGCTCGAGACCAAGGCATCCACGACTTCTTGGATGGAAACGCTGGGGATGAATGGCTGAAGAAACGGATAGAAGATGGCCTTGAGATTTATGAGCTTGGCTTTATGAAGGCCAAGGAGATGCTTGCTGAGCGCTTTCCTGAAATTCCCTTGGATGATTTCGTTCTGCCCGCGGTAGTGTCTCCATCTGGAGAGACTGCTACGCCTTCAGAGGCAGGGGATGCCGCAGCTTCTCGTCTCCCAGGGGAAGGTCCTTCTGGTGATGCCCCCGAGCCTTAGATTTTAGCCTTTGTAGCTAGGCGTTTTACTTTGTTTAGACAGAGAATTTTGATGCCATATCAAGGGCTTATTGTAAAACTCTTTATCTTTTATTTCATGTTATTTTGTTTTACTATGTGTTTCTCGTGGTTTCTGTTTACCATTCACACAGTATTATTTATTTTTACTTTGACTCCAACCCTTTATTCCTCACGTACAGAGTTGGCAAAGAAGTCGAGCACCCTTGCTCGGCCTAAATTTCGAAGAAGCAAAAGCTTTGGTGGAGTGACGGTGCCCCCATTAACTTTTGTTTCTTTACAGACTTAGATCTGTAGCTAATCCGTTTGGCCTACTCTTGTATTTTTATAAAACCCAATAGTTTATACACTTTGTTCGGGCAGAGTGTTCGGCCATCACTCTGTTCGGACAAAATATTTTGTCTAAGTTGATCACTCTGTTCGGGCAGAGTGTTCAGCTATCATTCTGCTCAGGTAGAATAATTGGCTAAGTTTACATTATCCCCCCAAAAAAATAAGTGTCTTGGCTCGGGCCAAGACACTACTGGTAATATCTGCGCAAGTTCTCAACATTCCAAGTACGAGGGATGGATTTTCCCAAAAGTGTTCCCAGTGCGTCGGCGCCCGGTTTGAGCACCTTTACAACACGGTAGGGTCTTTCCCAATTTGGAGATAACTTTCCCATTGCTGCCTTTGGATCGGAGACTTCTAATTTGCAGAGGACCAAATCTCCCTCGTTAAACTGCTTCGATCGAACTCTCTGGTTGTAATAACACGCGACTCGTTGTTTTATAACAACAGATCGTTCATGGGCTTGAGTTCGAGCTCGTCTACCAAATCAAGATTTGCTCGGAGTCCAACTTTGTTGTCTACTTCATTGAAATGCAGGGCTCATATTGTTAGAACTCCTACCTCAACTGGCAGCATTGCTTCCGTTCCATAGCAGAGTAAGAAAGGCATTTCTCATGTAACCGAATGTGGAGTTGTTCGATAAGCTCACAACACCTTGGGGAGTTCGTCCTTCCATGCGCCTTTAGCTTCATCTAGCTTCTTCTTCAATCCTTGTACGATGCTTCGATTCTTGTTTTCAGTCTGACCATTGGATTATGGAAGAGCTACAGAAGTGAATCTTAAATCGATCGAAAGATTCGTACAAAAGGTTCATAAATTGTTGTTGTCAAACTGCTTTCCGTTATCAACGACCAAAGCTCTTGGTACTCCAAAACGGCAGACGACATTTTTCCAAAAGAAATCTTCACACTTGGCTGAAGTAATGGTTGCCAGAGATTCTGCTTCAGTCCATTTGGTAAAGTAGTCTATTGCCACAATCACAAATCGTCATTGTCCAGCAGACGCCATGGGAAAAGTCCCAGCAGATCCATTTCCCATACAACAAAGGGAATTGGAGAAACAATCGAAGTTAAAGGATTAACTGGTGTATGAGAAATTGGTGCAAACTTTTGACACTTATCGCATCTTCGTGTGAATTCGATGGCATCCCTCTGCATCGTAGATCAGTAATATCCTTGCCTTAAGATTTTCTGTGCCAATTTCCTCCCTCCAAGATGTTGGCCACATATCCCTTCATGTACTTCTTGTAATGCGTATAAGGATTCTGACAGGCGTAGGCCTCTGAGGTAAGGAAGGCTGAAAGATTTCTTGTATAAAGTTCATTCCACTAAAGCATACCGAGCAGCTTTGACACGAAGGTTCCTCGCCTCATGTCTTTCACTTGGTGATTCGCCTATGGACAAGTATTTGATGATCATGTTCATCCAACAGGGTTCTTGATCTATGATTTTAATCTCAGCTTGAGAACTAATACAGCGATCCTTGAGGAATTCAAGGTATACCGGGTGCCAGACATCAGTTTCTTCAGCGGAAGCAAGCCTTGATAATGTATCTGCTTGAGTATTCTGATCTCGGGGAATTTGGCGAATGGTGAAATTTTGAAACTTCACAGTTGAAGTTTTAACTAAATTGAGATATTGAGCCATTCTTTCATCTCTGGCCTCGTAATCTCCCAAGACATGATTGACCACTAGTTGGGAATCACTATGAACTGATAGTGAGTCCACCTTTAAGGCATGTGCTAGCCTTATCCCAGTGAGAAGAGCCTCATATTCTGCTTCATTATTTGAGGCTTGAAATCCAAAGCGAAGTGCGTACTCAATAGTAAAACCTTATGGACTTATAAGAATAATTCCGGCTCCGCTACTGCCAATAGCTGAAGAACCGTCTACGTAAAGATTCCAAGGATCTGGAACCTCAGAAATTACCAACTGAGGGGGGTCTTCAGGTAGTGTACACTCGACAATAAAGTCTGCTAAGGCTTAAGCTTTAATTGTAGTGCGAGGTTTATACTGGATATCAAATTCCCCCAACTCGACGGACCAATTGACTAATCTTCCTGATGCCTCGGGGCTCAGTAAAACCTTTCTAAGTGGTTGGTCCGTCAGCACGATAATGGTATGAGACTGGAAGTATGGTCGAAGACGCCTAGCTGATATGATAAGGGCTAATGCGATCGTGTCAATCTTCGAATATCTCGTCTCTACATCTTGTAAGACTTTGATGATGTAATAGATGGGTTTCTGGACTCCATCCTTCTCTCTGACTAAAGCAGTGCTAACTGCGACTTCGGTGACAGAGAGGTACAGAAACAAGTCTTCGCCGGGAAATGGTTTTCAAAGTAGGGGCGGAGAACTCAAGTACGTTTTGAGTTCTTCGAACGATTCCTGACAATCGTCTGTCCAAATGAAATTTTTCGCTTTTTTGATGGCTTTGAAGAATGGTAAGCATCGTTCAGCTGATCGAGCCATGAACCTTCCCAAGGTTGCGACCCTTCCTGTTAACTCTTGTACTTGTTTGATTGTTTTTAGGGACGTCATGGTTTGAATGGCCTTGATCTTTTCCGGGTTTGCCTCAATTCCTCGTTGAGAAACCATAAACCCCAAAAATTTCCCTGATGCGACTCCGAAAGCGCATTTGAGTGTATTCAGCTTCATTTTATACTTTCGAAGGATGTCGAAAGTTTCCTTCAAGTCTTTGACATGAAATTCAGACTTTATGCTTTTGACGAGCATATCGTCAACATAGACTTCCACGTTCTTTCCGATCAAGTCTCGAAAGATCATGTTCACCAGGCGTTGGTAAGTTACCCCGGCGTTCTTGAGTCCAAAGGGCATTACTTTATAGCAGTATAACCCTCTATCCGTCATGAACAAATTTTTGGAGACATTGTCCTCGTGCATCATAATCTGGTTATAACCAGAATAAGCATCCATGAAACTAAGTAATTCATGGCCCAAAGTAGCGTCGATAAGAAGATCTATCCTTGGGAGCGGGTAGCTGTCCTTCGGACATGCTTTGTTGAGATCTGTGTAATCGATACATATTCGCCATTTGTCGCCTGACTTAGGAACCATGACAACGTTGGCGATCCAATCTGGGTAGTAGATCTCTTCAATGAAGTTGGCAGTTAGAAGTTTATCTACCTCTTCTTCAATTTTCTCATGTCTTTCTGGCTCGAAAGTCCTCTTCTTCTGCTTAACAGGTGTTTTGGATGGATCAACATTTAGCCTATGGGTAATGATTTCGGGATCAATTCCAGGCATGTCTGCGGCTGTCCATACAAAAATATCTGCATAGGTTCTCAATAGGTTCACCAGCTCGAGCTTGGTGTCTTCCTTAAGATTTGAACCTATCCGAACCGTTTTGTTTTCTTTTCTGGGATATACTTCAATGCTTATAATATCTTCAATTGGTTCTCCCCTTTGCATCTGTGTATCTTTCCGGAGGTCTTCGATAATGAGTGCTTCTTTGTTCTTTGATCGGCACGAAGTCACGTAGCACTGACGAGCTGTAGTTTGGTTTCCTTTCACCTCTACAATCCCGTGTTCCGTGGGGAACTTCATCTTGAGGTGATAAGTTGACACTACAGCCTGTAATTGATTGAGTGCTGGTCGTCCTAATATGGCGTTGTAGGCTGAGGGGACCTTTACCACCACAAAATCAAGCATGAAGTTGGCTTGTGCCGGAGGTGTGCCAATCGCAACTGGGAGTGCGATAATACCTTCAACTGTAACTGGATGATTGGAGAATCCATACAACGGTGTATCCATCTTTCAGAGACGGTCCGTTGGAATGTTCATCTTCTTGAATGCATCGTAAAATAAGACTTCTGCGGAACTTCCGTTATCAATCAAGACACGCTTTACATCGAAGTTCCCAGCCTTAATTGTGATGACTAGTGGATCATCATGAGGAGTTTTTACATCATTTGAATCTTCATCGGAAAAGGTGATCGCCGCTACGGGTACTGTCTTCTGTTTCTTATTCGGGGGCTGACTCGTTATGCACACTTCTCTGGCGTATGCTTTTCGAGCCTGTCCTGATGAACCTCCTGCGGCTAATCCCCCAGATATAGTGTTGATTGGACCCGTATTCTCTTCCCGATCTTCTCTTTCTTCCATGGCCGGAGGTGTCTGTTGTCGTCCTTCTCTAGGAGCTATAAACTTTCTCAACTGGCCACGCTTGATAAGGGCCTCAATTGCTCGTTTAAGCGACCCGCAATTGTCAGTTGTGTGGCCATGATCGTTGTGGAAGTGACACCATAAATCTTTGTTCCTTTTATTTGGTCGGGATCTCATTTTGTCTGGCCACTATAGAGCTTTATTGTCTTTGATCTCGTGAAGAATCTGTGATGGTTTTGCATTGAGGGGTGTAATATTTTCCGAAGCAAACGGGTCTTTCGGATGCCGTTCATCACGCTTAGAACGTTTTTCTGACTTTCCTCCTTGAGGAGTTATCTCTTGAGATCGTTTCTTCTTTTCTTCCTTGCCTTCTCCACGTCGTCATCTGTGTGTCTCCAAGTATTCTTCAGCTTGAATATATTTGTTAGCCTTCTCGAGAAGGGCTTTCATATTATCTGGAGGACTTTTGTTAACAGAGAACGCAAACTTGGATATCGGTCGGAGGCCTCTGAGGAAGGCAGTATACTTCACGGATTCGTCCAAGTTATCAATTTCCAAAGTGGCTACATTGAATCGTCCGAGGAAGCACGCCAAAGATTCATTTTTCTCTTGCACAATGTTTAGCAGACTCGCCGAGTTCTTTCTTCGGGAGCGACTGCTTACAAAGTGTTTTTGAAAGAGATCTGATAATTGGCTGAAGGAGTAGACGGATCTTGGTTGTAGAGATTTAAACCATGCATGTGCAGCCTTTCGTAAAGTGGTAGGGAAGGCTCTGCACATGATAGCATCTGAAACCTGGAGGAGTAACATGTTTGTTTGAAACTGGTAAACATGTTTGTTTGAAACTGGTAAACATGTTCTCCTGGATCTCCAGTCCCGTCGTAGAGGTCACACAGAGGCATTCGAAAGTTGGGAGGTAGCTTTGCCTTCTCGATGGTTTTGGATAACGGATATCCAGATTCTTCCCTTGGGGGAGATCGTTCTGGAGAGTTATATCTAGGGACCATCTTCCAGGAATCTCGTTCTCGGAACAAAACTCAGGCGTCCCCTTTCTGTGGACATATATTCGAGGGGTCTCAGCTCTGGCGACCTGTTTGGGAGAGGAGTTGGTACTGCCTTTGACAGATGGATCCCGTCGATAAGATGATCCACTCCTGGTCATGTGATCTCCGTTCTTCTCTCTGGGATCGTAAGTTGGATCGGCCGTTGATCTGTATTTACGGCCGTAGCTTGATCTGGAGGTGAGACGAAGACGAAGGTCGCTAGGGTCAAGATGAGAATGGTGAGTGGATGGCGGAGCCACCGCCATGTCGAGTTTTTGTTGAAGAGTGTTCACGACATCTTTCAGTTCATGAATTTCTCTTGTAAGGTCGGCATGGGGTGTTTTGAATAGCTGACGGTTCAGACAATGACGAAGGTCACCGTTTTTCAGAGTAGACGTTGGAGATCGGTTTCTCCGAGGTCTAGTTTCTGATTCAGGAGTAGCAGATGTTACGTTGACGTAAACATCTTTAGAAGAACTGGCGCGACGACGGCGTAAAAGGGTCGAGTGTCGGTCATGAGAATGACCTGGTCGATGAGAACAGCTAGTTCGCTCACGATGGTTCTGGGAATGACTTTGTGAAGAGTCACCGGAAGAAGAATGATTGGTCATGTTCCCTATCGTGGTCCCACAGATGGTGCCAATCTGTTGCAGCTAAAAACTAGATCGGGAACCACACCAGAAATCAGGCCTGCAAAAGAGAACACGGAGTGACCGCCGGGTGGGGTTCCGGCGAGGGAACACTCTGATGCTTAAGTCAGAGATGGCTAACAATGTAGAACTCTGAGAAGCAATAAAGACACAATGTGTATGAGGAGTCCTAGTAGGACTGGGCTTTGTCTAACTCTAATCAGAATCTAATTAAGATCTTAGAGGATCTCATGTCGATCTTAGCTGATAGAGTCAGAGCCCCTTTAGGATTCTGCCTGGTGATTGATATGGTAAGTGCCATATCAGTAATGAGCTAGTATGGGTTACGTGTCATAACTTCCACGTGTCATCCGTAGATTGGAGGGGTATTTTTAGCTATATCAACTTTAAAGAAAATAACATTAACAATTCAATATTGCGTTAATTACCCTCAACGCCATTGAGGTTCAATAACTACTGAGCAACATGAGGTATGAAATTTACATTGAAGCTTATTGTCAGGTCAAAACATTTGAGAAATGAAACATTTAACTCTGCTGCCTTTAAGCATTCCATTTCATATCTTTTGTGACTTAATAGGCGTACGGGTCTGAGATGAGATTAGTACTTTCTTTAATGGTAGTCTCATCTGCACCGATGCCAACCACCACTCTCTCTCTCACACAAGTACATGCAATCTTTCTAGTTTCTTCACCTATAACATCACATTGTTTCTTGCTCAGCAACATTCTTTATCTATAGCATCATTTATTTGTCATGTCTAGAAAGTGCATTCACAGTATATGGGGAGGTGCTACAAAGATTACAGTTCGAGTCAGAAGTCAAGTGTTCTGATGTGGGACAGAGCAACGGCAGAGACCAAGCCTACCCAGACATAGCCCGAGAAGTGCCACTGCTGAGGGGGCAAAGGCACAAGATAGATACACGATGATAGTCACAGTCGAGTGTTAGGTTTATAGTCAGTGTCTTAAATCCTGACTGTTTCTCTCTCTAAAATCCTTTAGCTCTGAGATTCTAAAGTTAGAAAAGTGGAGTGTTCGGATAAGCTCTGCTATCTTGAAAATGAATTCTCAAGTCCCCTATTTATTTGAGGTTGAGAAAGTGATGCCACTAAGCAACATGTGGCGCTCCCCCCGTTTGACACCTCAATTATAGGGCCATAAATGCCAGTGCTCAGGGACTACCGTATTGCATATTCACCTGTCGGCCCAGCGCGTCGGCGCTCTAACTGTCTAGGAAGATTAGCTAACACAACACCGGTATGACAAGAGAACCCTTTGATCTAGCCACATGTTCAAAGCCTTGACTATGTTGCATAGGTTTGCATCGAGAGACGTAAATAACTTGATAGCGAAGAGGAAGGGCCGGTGCTTATCTGCCTGGTGGACTGGGCAGACATGCTTCCGTCTTGAAGTGGCATGGGAGTCATGATCCCTAGGGGTGTCGATGAAGAGCCCTTGATGATGGAGCACGTAACTAGCCATGGGTACACCCTAGCGGAGATAGTGTCCCAAATAATTTGTCTATACCGTGGATGAATCCTTGTCTTGAAGCACTCAGAGCTCGCGTAAGTAGTGTCCCAGAAGAATCGCCCACCTGACGGATCGAGGTCATGTCCAGAAGGAGTCTTCTACACAACACATCGAGGTAGTGTCAATTCGCCTACCAGCTGGCCGAGATAGTGTACTAGAGGAGTCACCTACCGGGGGGGGGTCCAATCCTCATGCTAGAGCACTTGGAGCTCTTTGGCAGAGATAATTCCCAAGGAGTTGCTTATCCCCATAATGAGCATTTTTGTCAGAGCACTCGAAGTGTGCTAAGGTAGTGTACCAGAAGAGTAGCCTACTCAGCAGGCTGAGATAGTAACCCGGAGGAGTCGCCTACCAGGGATGAGGCTTGAGCAGTTAGAGCTCCCTGAGTTTCCTGAAAAGAGTTGCGTACCTTGAGGGATATTGCACACTCTAGAAATAGGGCCAAAGAATGTTCCACAACCAGGGAGAGATGCACATGGTGTGGTGAAGGGATGGACCAATGCCTAAGGGGTGCTACTGGATAAGGCGTGCAACCCATGGGCGTGTCTAGATGTGTGTAGTGCTAGGGGCAAGCTCCATACAGACAATGCAGGAGTGAGGTTGCAAAGTCTTGTGCGGGAGCACATGATATGACGATAGTGCACGAGCGCGGCAGATAAAAGATGTACTGATGCACATATAGAAGGAGAAGGAGGTGGTGCTCGTTGACGATATGGTGTCACGACACTCGGGCATGCAATGGGCATTGCACCGGGGGCACGTGAGTCGGAGTCAACATCCAGGTACGACCGAGTGTTGTGGCGTTCAATTGCAACAATATGCATCTTGCCAAGGGCACGTAAGTGGAGACGACACTTAGGTGCAGTTAGGGTTCTCATTGCTTAGACGAGGCGACGAAAGTCATGGAGGAAGGAGCTCCTAAGAGCTGAGGCAAGGGAACCCCTAAGGAGAGAATTGATCAATGGGTGAGGCAAGGGAGCCCCTAAGGGGAAATAACAAGGAGCCCTCAGAGGGGGAGCTCAGCTGATCCATATACGGGCATACCCCCTATGGGAAGAAGCTCGTGCTAGCCCCCATATGGAGGAGCTTGGGCCAACCCTTAAAGGAAGCTCACGACGCTTATCCCATCACTTAGAATACTTTTAGGTGATGGAGGTGCAAAAACATGATTAAGCGTGTGAGTTTCGGGTTGACCAAATTGGTAGCGTTGAACTTTAACCATTGAATATTTGTTGACGTGTTGTGAAAGTGGAATCCATGAGCGCTCAAAGGTGTGTAGCTAGGATGGGCTAGCAACAATTTGCTTAAATCCTTACAATATACTTTAAAAGTTGATGTTACCAAAATAATTCCAAACAGGGAAAATACATAAACATCGGCCACCCTTGTCAATCCCATGACGAAAAGTCCACCATAACTCCTCCCTCGATTATAATATCCTTGATTTGGTTTAAGGTCTGGCTATGTACTAGAGAGAACATGGGGAAAGAAGACAACGTTACCTCAGACGTAGAAAGAGAAAAAACTGGATAATCCTGGGAAAAAGGTAAAAATAATTAAAGGTTGAATATGGGCATTTATGGTGGAACAATACAAATATTTAACAAGTCTTTTAAGTGGACGGTTATAGTGCAAGAAAATGTTAAACCTTGTGTGATTGATTGTAATGTCGTATTTGTAATCTCCAAAAAACCTCATGCGGGACAAATGTAATTAATCTTTAATATTTGCAAGTGATGGTGGAAATCTAAAAACCATGCAAAAGAAGTGGATTGACGAGATGAAATTCTAGATAAAAGACAATAGTGGAAGCCGATACAAATAATAGCGGTAAAGCACCTAGGTCAGTGTTAGGAAGCTTTTATGTATCAGCGAGTTATTCAAAACCCCCTTAAACACAAAGAATTTGATTGGGTACGTAGGCCATTCAAGCTGAGACGTTGAGTTAAAGGCTTAAAGAAAATTCATCTTCAATAAACCACAAGGGACGACACTACAAGGTTTTGAACCCGATCAATGTAATTGGGTACGTAGGCCGTTCAAGCTGAGACGTTGAGTTGCAGATATAAGTGTATCGAATATAACCAATCCACGTTAGCTGGTGTTTTGTTGTGTTGCAGATATAAGTGCATGGAACATAGTTATTTTTTACTCTTCGTTGTGGCAGGAACAAGATGGTAACCAAGTTGATAACCCTGACCTGCTGTCAAATTTAATATATTCTGGACCTAGGGTTGCTCTTTAAATTAGTATCCCTGACCTGCTGTCAAATTTACCATTGAGAACATTATAGGTGGTTGACCATACTGTAGAAGGGAGGTTTAAAAATATGGGTGGTTTACCAGCTGTGCTTGCACTTCTTGGTTGTAGTTTTGCAGATGGGCAAATCTAGTTACTTGTCGGTGCTTAAATTGCTTTAATATATTGGAACAAACCTCACTCTGTAGTAGTGAGCTGTGTATGTCATCAGCTATATGTGGGCTGCGTATATGAATACAGCGTAATTAGGTTTATTAGATTACATCTGTAATAGTTGGCTGTGTTCTTCATCCTTCTGATCACTGTTCTCTTCGGTTTATCAAGTTATGGGTCATGTTTGTGACTGTCTCAATGAGTTAGAATGTGGTACCTTGACAGGCTCAGTTAATTCTCTTTTGAACTAAGATCTTATAAGGATCAGTGAGTTATCTGTAGGTGTTTTGTCCTAATTTAATTTCATGTTACTTTCACATGAACTTTGCTTACTAGTCTGTACTGTAAGAACTGGTTTCAAAATCACTGGTATCGGAAAATTGAGCAAGTGCATAGTCTTGTTTCAGATGTGGTTAGTCTTCAACTTTCAGTCTTTCACGGTAGTGTTACTTTTTGCATATGGTGAATCTTATGCTTCTACGCTTTGACCATTTTAATTTTTGCAATTCGAAGTGAGACATTTTTGTGTGTGCTTACCTGTTATATGCTTCCTTCCCTAGGCACCATTTGCATCTTATTAATGTTCTTATTGTTGCTCTTCTTGGCGCTGTTTCAATTGAAAATGTTCTTCTTATTATTGTCTTGTGTGTTTGTAAATAGAAGAGTACGTATAGCAAAGTTTCGCAAGTTAATCTTTCTATTAAAAAGAAAAGGTTATTGGTGTGTTGGCACCAAAATTTTAAGAAATGAGGTTGCTAAAAGAAAGCCCAAATTTTGGTTTCTTCAAATAAGTCCGCTTTCAAAGTCCAATAAATATTGAACTGGGCTGGCTATGGCCCAATTGGTATACAGTTGGCCATATCCATGGATCAAGTCAGATTCTCCCAAAAATTAGATAAAGTCATATTTTATTGAAAGACTTGGAGATAAAAGATAGTAATTAATAAAAATATGCTTGATTTTATCAACACATGGGATTAACTTGAAGAGAAGTGTCATTCAAAAGAAGGAGACTTCAGCTATTTAAGGGGGCTCTCGGAGAAACAAAAGGGAGGGAGAAAAAGAGAAAAAAAAAAAAAAGCAATCAAAGGCAGAGACAAAAGAGAAGAGAAAAGAAGTCAGCAAGAAAAGCAACCAAAGAGGGCCCGGCCGCAGCAACAGGAAATAAAAGAAAGAAAGTGAGGCTGCTGGCTTGCGACACAAAGGAAAAGAAAAAAAAAAAGAGGGAGAGGCAGCCCAGGAGGGCTCTCTGCAGAAACAAAGGAGAAAGGAGAGAAAAAAAAATAAAAGAGGGAGAAGGCTCTAGTTTTCTTCGAGGCTCGGATATGAAAGCCGCTATGTGATAGCCCTTTCTTTATTCTCTATATGTATTTTTTTTTTCTTTTTCCTTCATTTAATGTTTCGTTGTAATAACTTTAGTATATTAAGGCCCATTATATGGACAACACCGTGCATACTGATATCAAATATATTATGTTCAAGTTGTTATTATTAATTTTTTTATTTGTCATTTCATTTGTATTTCTTTAGTTGGAGGTTGTCATTGACGTAATTAACGGTTAGCTTTTTAGCTATCCGGAAATATGAATCCACTTTATAAATAATAAACGCCGTTATATATATATATATATATATATATATATATATATATATATATATATATATACGACTGAATTTTGTGACACAAGATTCGACGCTAATCAATAGGCGAAAAATGCGTCATCATGCTGATTTGAAGACAAAACCATACCTTAGATGAACTGTCAAAGTGGACCGAGTCCTTAATGCTGTCTTGCTTGACAAATTTAATATTAGGAAAAAAAAGTTCCTAATTGATGGAAACCAACTGCTTACAATGCTGTGATTGATCTTATAAGTGATCAATGTAATGTGAAACTTACCAAAGATAATATTATTTGTCATCTGGAAATATGGGACAAGCATTATGAGGTAGTGTATAAGTTGTTAACTCCAAGTGAATTTTCATGAGATTGTTATTCCAATACGGTTGGCGTTTATAGTAAAGTTGCTTGAAAAACGTATGTCAAGGTAAAAAGCATATTAATTATCTTATATTTCAACTAATTGGAGCGTCACTTGTATAGTTCTTTATGTACTTTTTGTAGGATCTTTTCTGATGCAAACCCGTATAGAAGAAATGTAATTGGGAATTGAAAAGATTCATCAGCTAGATGTGGACTAGATCGGGCAACAGGGGAAGAAGCTGAGACTGGTGTTGAAGGTTATAATGAGTTGGCATCTAATACTAGTGCAGAGAAGGAGGCCGGCTAGTAAAGATCTTGATAATATAATTGATGTAAATCTATAAAAGGCAACCTCTGCAACAAAGTTGCAACCAACGAGAAAGAAAAATCGTACTAGTGATACACTTGTTACAATTGTTCCTTCAATGGCCAGTGCCGGTGACTAGGTGTGTGCATTGGGAGTTACAATTGCAAGTGCCAATTTTATTTATGAGAAGTTAGCAGAGGTGATAGATTTGTAACAGTTTGAGTCGCTCAAGGCTTAGGATGCGATGATGACTAACAATAGAAAAAAGTTTGAGTCATTCATGTCCCTTCCATTTCACTTAATGCGAGCCATGGCTAATGATGCAAATAAGCAATCATACAACTTAAGATATGGAGCCATCAAGGAACTTATGGACTTTGAATGGTTTTCAAGCCTAGTATTTTTTTAAGGAGTTATTTTCTTATTTACTAGCAAAGATTTAAGTTGTTATTGACTTGCTACTGCTAAGAGCCACTTTATTTAAAAAATAAATAAAAATTGTTAAGACATCACATTTCTATTTTTGGAAAAAATTTCTTGTTGTCAAGTACTAGAACGAAATTAAAGTTTTAATATGTAATTGTTACGTTGCAAATTCAAGTATGCTTATGGATTAGCTGCAATTTTTTATTTTGTACTTAGTCATTATATGTGTATTTTCTTTTCGTCTTTTTCTTGTACTTTTTTGGGGTCGGAGAGTGTTGTTGGGTATAATTTGGTGAGACAAACGTGAAACTCATGTTTTACATATTCACCTTTTATTATTTTAAATTAGCAATCTTAATTCTTAATCTAATTTGTTGTGCCAACTAATCAATGGATTTTTTTTTCAATTCCAAAACAATTCCAATTTCATCGGAATTAGAATTGAATACAATTTCGAATTTCAATTCCATTTGTCAATCGAACCTAACTAAATGTGGAGCTCAAGGACTTGTGGTCATCATAAAAAAATGACCAATATTAACTATAGAAAAAAATTGGAACGTAACTTGAGTAAAACTCCATAAAAAATGCTGCCATGACTTAAATTGTCCGCGCAAATATAACAACATCAAACAAGGGTTCATATGTAATAACATCAAAGAATTGGACTACGGCAGCAAAAAGAAACTTGGACCTGTATAAAACCTGCTTTCACTACTTTTACTTGCCCTAATACTTTTGCGCCGCTCCTTCTTTAGAGAACATGAGCCGCCTTTGTTCTGGGATATAAAAAAAAGACCTTGGACCTGTATAAAACAACAAAGAACTGTGAAAAGCGACCAGCAATTGGAGTTGGGAGTGATGGGCAGATTTGGGTTCAGTGGTCTGACCTTCACTATGCTGTCGCTGCGGTGTAAGCAAGCTGTAGGTGCAATCTCAACAAGAAAATACAATCCGACCGTGATTTCTCTGTATAATCTCGAGTGCTCCCACCGGGCACAGGTTTGGTCTTCTAATTCCGTCTTTGAGCCTCTTCCTCTTCTTCAATTGTGTTGAAGTTTCTTAATTTGTTGTTGATGTTATTAATAGACTTATATATATTAGCTAAAGTGATTATTTGTTGGACATTTGTTATATAGAATTGAGTAATGCACATGACCTGTATAGGTTAGTGCAGGGAAAAAAATGTGAAAGGGCTTAATACATAAAAATGTAACTCCTTTGACTTGATCCACCTTATCGTTCACGTTAAAATGTGGAGAAGAAAATTCTTACTTGTGCTAAACCCAACAATTACTTTTGATTTTACGGTACAAGTATCCCTAAATTAGAAATTTACAACCTTTCGACATACGTCTGACAAGCTGCATCCAAAATTTTCAAGAAAACCTAAATTTGACCCCAGATCACCAACTATGTTACATGGCGTCGGTGTGGGCGTCCAGATCAGATACGTGTCCAAGTGTCGGACTCGCCTGTTTTAGAAAATTTTAAGATATGTAGACACCGTCGAAAAGTTGGAAATATATATATATATATATATATATATATATATATATATATATATATATATATGGGAGCTGATCCCTTGACAGCGCTGGCAAAATAGGAGATCTTGCCAGCGCGATCTGGCCGTCCATCCCGAAGGGATGGACGGCCCAAATCACTTTTTTTTGCGGCGCTGTCAGTCGTCCGCTACACTGTGTAGCAGACGGATCTTTTTACCATCTTGCCCTCGCTCAGCCGTCCGCTAGACTGTGTAGCGGACAACATTCTTGGGCACACATCGTCCGACAAAAACTATTCCGCTACACTGTCTAGCGGACGACTGTTTCCGTCAAACCACCCACTTCCTCCTGACAGTTGTCGCATCAGTCGATGCACGACTGTTACTTTGTCGTTATCCCAGCGTCTGCAACACAGTGTAGCGGACGTTGGCAAGAATTCGAAACCTACTAAACTTCTATTCATTCCTTCTTCTCATAATCAAACTATTCCTTCTTCTCACGATCAAACCAGCGGCGTTGGCAAGTAGATCGGCGCAATTTCTTTGCAAGAAATCCTTTAATCGTCTCATCAATCACGTAAGTTCACAAACTAATCCTTTCTTTGTTCATAATCTAGAGTTCATCTTGCGGCGTTGGCAAGTAGATCGGCACTATGCTAGCGTTTGTCAATGTATATACATATATATATTATATATGTATATTGCGTATTATCTGATCACATGCTAGCGCTGACTAAGCTAGCGTTGTATGTTTGGGAATGTTTACGCTTCCAACCTTGCCCTCTTTCCATTATTTCAGTTGCAAAAAATGGATTTCAACCCTGGACCAGAAGATTCGTCCGTATTATACGACCAAGCAAACCATATCAGTACGCTCATATGGGATGGTGAAGTAAGATACTTATTTTATCGTTTATATCGTTTATTTTGCTTACGTATTTTAATTGCGAACGTTGTATATCGTTTATTTTGCTTAAATAATATTTATTAATTCGTAGGAAAGAGCACTTGTCAACACGGTAGAAGTAAGCGATAATTTCAACGCCTGGAAATTGAACAGAACCCAGAAAAGATTACTGCGTGAGATTGGGTTTGGGATTTTCACGCATGGGCAGATCTTTCAACAACTTGACCGGCACTTAATAGGTGCCCTTGTTGAAAGGTGGAGAAGTGAAACGAATACGTTTCACTTCCCTCTCGGAGAGATGACAATTACCCTAGAAGATGTAGGGTTCATCTTAGGGTTACCGGTGACGGGGCGGCCGGTAATAGCTCATCCGTCCGAAGCAACGAATAAGAGGACCGCTAGGGACTTCTTTACTTCGATACCCCAGGATGGATTTAGCAGTGGTGGTATCAAGTTGAAGTGGTTGGTAGATACCTACGGGGTTTTGCCAGAAAACTATACGGGCCATGACCTTGTGCTGTACACACAAGCCTTCCTCTGGTGGGTGATGGGGGCAATATTATTCCCAACGACGTCGAAGAACACGGTCAGCGTTAAATATTTACCGTTTTTGCGTAACCTGGCTGAGGTTGGGGATTATGCCTGGGGTGCAGCAACTCTTGCATACCTGTACCGAGCATTGCACAAGGCAACGAGGCCCGACTCCAAAGCGATATGTGCATGTCTCTCGCTATTGCAGGTATATCATACAATTCTTCATTACGTGCTCTTTGTTGTTTTTTTTTTGTTGAATGGACAATAAATGTTGACGATACTTTATTTAATGTCTTTGCTCTCAGGTGTGGTCTTATGAACACCTTGCTACCGGCGCACCCAGGCGTAGGGACGGAACAGATAACGTGTGGCCTCGGTTGTGCGCCTGGGAGTACAGCCGGAAGGAAACCCACTACGAGAGGAGAGACGATCCCCATCACAACATTTCATACTATCGGGGGGAGCTCGACTCGTTATCTCCTGGCCAGATGCGATGGGCACCGTACAAACGTTTGGAGCGACGGGTGGGAGAGTCGTTCGTCTTCACGCTCTCCGGGTTGCAACGCACACCCCTGATCCACTTTGAGGTCGCAGAGTGGCAGCTGCCAGATCGCGCTATGCGCCATTTTGACTGCCTGCAGGGGTTGTCAGCCGGCGCGCCAGATATGAGGCTTAATAGGAACCCACCGGGTGTCGGACTGTTTGGCAGGGCGAATGCGCACGACTTGTGTGCGCGTGAAATTGAGGTCTGGAATTCCTGGCAGGACACGCTGGCGACCATTGTGTCGGAGCCTGACCCCGTCATCAGCATCGAACAGTACAATGAGTGGTACTACCGCATCACCCGGAGGAGAGTAGCTCCAGTAAGGTTTGAACGCGGGGAGAAGTACCACCCTAGGGGTCAGATCGATGAGCAAATGGCATACAATCTGGTAAGTTGCCCAACCAGTGCTTCTAATTGAACTTGATCATTCTAAGTGTGTACGAAGTTACTTATTTATTATCTCTCTGGATGTAGGTTAATGCCTCGTTCGCCTTCTTCCAGAAGTTGAGCGAGCTGAAGGATTTGGTGGATGCCATGGGCGAGGAGCTTCGCCAACAGGCTGAAGCGTTGGCGTATGGCTGCGGGAATTTTTTGCGGCAAGCATCGGGACGACCTTCGGGCGTCACCCCGGGAATGGGTTATCCGGGGTGGCAGCGGCCGTTTGTTCCCGAGGGATGCACCGATCCCTCGGGACAGACTTCGGGAGTGAGCCAGGGATATGGTTTTCCCTCTGTACCGAAAATGGGTGGTGATTGAGGACCGCCAAACACCATGGGCCAGGCTCAAGCGCCGTGGGAAGATTACAGTGCGCCCTCATTCTCTTTGCTATTGGATTCGGATCCCCAACCCCTCTCTCAGAGTCAAGTCACGCAAGACTGGGGTTTCGGAAACATCAATCTGTCCGAGACATTGCCCATTGTCCCGTGGGCAGGACCATCTATTGCCGAAGGTGGGCAATACCCCCCCCGTTGACCCCCCCGAAGGAGTGCAATATCCCCCGGTCGACCCCCCCGAAGGAGTGCAATATCCCCCGGTCGACCCCCGAGGGCAATATCGCAAAGGGCATCCGTTGAAGCCCCTAAAGTCGCATAAATGCCAGATAATCAGAGAGCGTTATTTTAGCGGCTACCGGCATGACAACGCGTCGTATAGTGTGGATCATCCGGAGGGCATGGATTACAGTTGCTCGTGGGGAGAAATGGCCTCCCTGGCTCCGGGGAATTGGTTAGACAACGGTGTCGTCTCCACCTACGTGGAGATTCTGAAGGAAAGGTGTCGGCAGCAGCCGACCTATCCGGTCGTTTTTTTTGTGGATGCCTTTTTTCATAGCATCCTAGTGTCTGAATGGCGGGAGTGGGTCGAACATAGGGGGAAGAAAAAGTTGGCCCGTTGGAGACTGTCCGCTAACCTACGAGCGTATCTTAATAGGGATAGTCCGGTGAGCGCAAGTGTTGCCGATGTGTTTCTAATCCCATTTCTAGGGGAAAGCCACTGGTACTTGGTTTGCTACGCCCCAACAAGTAAAGTCGTATCAGTGATCGACAGTCTCCACGACGATACTCTCGGTATGCCTGTGCTGCAGATGTACAGAGCCCAGTTGGACGCATTGGTAATATTACGATCGTTGTATAATGCTCTGATTCTATCTTGCCATAAATTTTAACTCGTGTCTTACGCCATTTTTTGTTTCTCGCAGAATATTTTTTGTGCAATGGTCAATCGTGTCCGTGGTGACCCCGTACCGGCACGGCCAAATCTCGATAGGCGATTGAAGAAGAGGAGGCCCAAGCAACGTAACACTTCGGACTGCGGCGTCTTCCTTTGCATGTACATGGATTTCATTTGTCGCTCTGAGAGCCTCAAGGCGGCCGTCTGGAGCCAAGCAGAAGTTGAAGCCTATAGATATAGAATAGCTTGGCAAATTATGAAAGGCCGGCCTAGAGCGGTTAGGTTTATAGAAAATCCGGCTTATGACGAGAATCCGTGATTCATTGGTGTGATTTGATTTGTATCATAACAGTATTTTTTACATAAACTGTGATTCATTGGTGTGATTTGATTTGTGTTGATTTCTGTTGTCGATTACTGATTGACTGATTTCAGTTGTTGGTTTTTTGGCCTCATTGGGAATGATTGAAATGTGGAAAACAAAATGGTGCAAAAATTTTCTAAGTAGTGAAGTTTAGTCTTTCTGCTGTGCCGTCCGCTATACAATGTAGCGGACTAATGTAGGTAGAGAATTTTTCTAAGTGTTGATGGGTGGAGCTTTCTGCTGCGCCGTCCGCTATATAGTATAGCGGACATAAATGAAGACCAAAAGTTTCTGCTATTCCGTCCGCTACATTGTATAGTGGACGTAAAATAAAGACCAAAGTTTCTGCTATGCCGTCCGCTACATTGAATGGTGCACGTAAAATGAAGACCAAATTTTTCTGCTATTCCGTCCGCTACATTGTATGGCGGACGTAAAATGAAGACCAAATTTTTCTAAGTGTTGATGGGTGGAGTTTCTGCTATACCGTCCGCTACATTGTATGGCGGACGTAAAATGAAGACCAAATTTTCTAAGTGTTGATGGGTGGAGTTTCTGCTGCGCCGTCCGCTACATTGTATGGCGGACGTAAAATGAAGACCAAATTTTTCTAAGTGTTGATGGGTGGAGTTTCTGCTGCGCCGTCCGCTACATTGTATGGCGGACGTAAAATGAAGACCAAATTTTCTAAGTGTTGATGGGTGGAGTTTCTGCTGAAGACCAAATTTTCTAAGTGTTGATGGGTGGAGTTTCTGCTGCGCCGTCCGCTACATTGTATGGCGGACGTAAAATGAAGACCAAATTTTCTAAGTGTTGATGGGTGGAGTTTCTGCTGCGCCGTCCGCTACATTGTATGGCGGACGTAAAATGAAGACCAAATTTTCTAAGTGTTGATGGGTGGAGTTTCTGCTGCGCCGTCCGCTACATTGTATGGCGGACGTAAAATGAAGACCAAATTTTTCTAAGTGTTGATGGGTGGAGTTTCTGCTGCGCCGTCCGCTACATTGTATGGCGGACGTAAAATCAGTTTCTGCTATGCCGTCCGCTACATTGTATGGCGGACGTAAAATTGTACGATTCACAATCAACGATCTCAATATATCGAGGGAATCTCAAACGACACAATTAAGCACAATTAAGCGAGAAAAAATTTCGAAACACAATCAACAAGAACACAAATTATTTTATTAATAATAAATTAGGGTTCACATTGGGGGAAAGAAATTTTTTCACAAGTGCTCCGATCAAAGATTACAACTTGAAAATCCCACCACGCAAGGTGTTCAAACACTACAAAGTCCCCGAGTTCGAGGCCATGCTGGCGCACGAAGACGTTCCAACCCTCTGCGAATTGCTTTTTTTGGGGTCGGCCGGGCTTCAGCTTGATTTCAACCTGCCATGCCCCCTTGCGGCTATATAATCTTGCACTCTCATGAATTGTTGTAAATTGATTGGTCAAGGCTTCCGGTATGTCCTAACAAACACAATACACAAAAAATAGGTTAGTTTTTAACCAAAAGATCAAACCTTTAACACACGAAAATACAGAGAAAGAGGGATGGCATACAAGTTCATTCTCAAACCCCGGCATCATGACTTTGAAAAAGTGTTTGCCTGCCAGGTGCAAGTTGCCAATAAAATCGTAGGTGGTCTCCGATCCAGAAGCCATCGAGGTCGGCGTTGAGGGGGGGACGGTTTATCGCCGGTGTTGTGGGTCACCGGAGATGTGGGTCGCCGGAGATGGAGTAGTGGCCTGGGCTAGATGTTCGAGACATAGAGAGTGCCCTCCAGATAGGTCTGATAACAGCCGATTGCCCGATATGATTAATATATATCATAGGATAGAGTTATCCGCTACATTGTATAGCGGACGTAAAAGAAGACCAAAAGTTTTACTGCGATGACGTCCGCTATATTATATAGCGGACATTAAAGAAGACCAAAAGTTTGCCTGCTATGACGTCCGCTACATTGTATAGCGGACGTAAAAGAACAAAAGTTTTACTTCGGTGCCACCTCTCCGCTATACAATATAGCGGACGTAAAAGACCAAAAGTCGATGACGTCCGCTACATTGTATAGCGGACGGGGCTTACAAAAAAAAAAATTTGAAATAAAGACTTTAGATTTGATTCGATGGCCTCTCATAGGTCCATTTTTAAAAAATTCCAGTATTCAGTCGAAAAATTATCCCTCCGAAAATTATTACAAATGTCATAAAGTTGTACAAAAAATTAAAGGTCCATTGCAGCTTGTTCGTCCTCATCTTCGGCATCACCTTCTTCCCCGTCTTGCAAACCCCCTGAACTTATCCCCAGTGCCTTGTAATGGTTCCGCTTGTCGTGGTCGGTCATTTTGTTGCACAATGCACACTTTCGCAGCTTTTTAGGATGAGTTGCCGTTTCAATAGAGCTTTTCATCCGCGTAGATCTCTTGCGGCCTTTCGTTTGCGATATAATTGGATCCAACAAACGGATATCATTGTCGTCTTCCTCCTCCGGCTCGTCATCTTCTGATACCCCCGTCGTAGGCTCGGTGTCAATCGCATTGGTGACTGAAGCTGCTTCCAACTGGTCGACGATGGGCTCTTGTTGCTGAGCTACCTCGAGGAGATGTTTATAACCGACCATTGTAGCAGCACCCTTTACGGACAAACGGGTGAACATCGTCACCAGATGATTATACCGCAACGTCTCTGATTCTTCAACATCAGTATACGGGTGCTCTGGAAAGGAAATGGTACCGTGCAACCTGTTTGCACCTTTCGTCCACCGTGGCAAGACGTATTTATCGGGGATTGTCCTGATATTCTTCTAGGTGAAAAACCGCAGAACGTGTCTACACAGGATGCCATGGAACTCAAACTTCTTGCAAACACGTCACCGAGTCCGTCAATGTGTCGTCGCTTACGTATACATTCTGCGCAGCTTCTCAGGGACGAGGTCATTCACGAGCGAATAAACCTTGTACTCACGCGTAGACATTTCTGCCACCTTGTTTATACTGTATCGTCCGGATTTTCGCAGCTCTACTTGGTATAGCAAGAAGATCTCCTTCGTATAGACTTTGGCACCGTTCAGCTCCAGCGGGGTCTCGAGCAACGTTCTCCTTTGTTTGTACGTTGTTGCAAAGTCGGCAGCCCTTTCTTTTACGAACAACGAAGCTACCGCTTTTTGTGCGGATGCAACGAAAGTCTTCAAATTGGTAGCTGTACCCACATAACTATCGAACGTGGCATTCATGGATTCACTCCTGCCCGTCGTTTTCATGCCCGCTGAAAAATACCTCATCGTGTAAACGCCAATCCATTGCTCTTTGCGCTCGTACAAGTGCTGGAGCCACTCGTTGTCTTGCAATGAGTAATCCCGAACAAGCTTTTCCCACCTCTCCTCGAATTCCTCAATCGTTAACGACTTGAGGACGCACTTGTCAAAATCCTGTTTAAAGTCTGGATACTTTGCGTACACGTGATGCAGCCGTTCCGGGTATTTGTTGCTTATGTGCCAGGTGCACAAGTTGTGCCGAGTGTCTGGGAAGACGGTCGCAATAGCCTTCTTCATTGCCAAATCTTGATCGGTGATGATCACTTTGGGTGCTTTGAAGTTCATTGCTTCCAGCCACGTCCTAAACAACCATTCAAAAGAACTCTCGGTCTCGTCCCTTAACAAGGCGAACCTGAACAGGATGGAGTGATAATGATGATTGACCCCCGTGAAAGGGGCGAACGGCATCGAGTACTTGTTGGTACGGTATGTGGTGTCGAACGTCACGACATCCCCAAAATGCTTATAAGCAAGCCTCGAACGACCGTCGACCCAAAAAATTGTGCTAACTCGATGCTCGTCGTCAAGTTTATAATCGAAGGTCAACTGCGGGTCCTCCATCTGCATCCGTTTCAATAGGCTCATTGTGGCTTGAGCATCATTGAGGTCATACGCGGCTCGTCTATGGGTTCGGACCGCGTTACGAACGTCTGTCGTGTTAAAGGTCAAATTTTGAATTCCCCCAGCCTGTTCAGCAAGAACATTAATCATGTCGGCAGGTCCTAGTCGCGCATTGCTCATTGTCTGAATCAGGCTGCTTGCGACCTTACCCATCTTCTTGTGTTGATGCATCTGACTCACCTTAGAAGGAGTTACTAACGGGTGATTGTGTGCCAGTTCCAGGCTGGTAATAAGCCAATGGTCTTGTTTGGGTTTGTAGCTTACGAACATCTTGACTTGGCAATTTGTCCGCTCAAAGCAGTCCCGTCTTCTACGCGGATATCCTATTTCGTCATCACTGTCATCATTGCCTACGCGTGTCTCATTTTGCACTGGGTTTCTGCTCCTATGGCACTCGTATAAGCGAGAGCATATCTTTCTCGTTATGGTGCTTGTTCTTGAAGTCTTTATTCTAATGCCAAAACCAACCCTCAATGAATACGCTCGAAAACATTCTTCAGCTTCTTCCAACGTAGCAAATGTTCGTCCTAGATACGGATCACTAGCATCTACGGGGACGTTGGAGCTTGACACGAAATCAGACATTGTGAAACAAGAGCTGTGTAGAAATAGACTACGCTTAACAATCAAATGGCATTTCTAACTGAAAATATTACTTAAAAATTACCTTGGCGAATAGACCAATTTAGGATGACAAATATACGGTATGCATAATCTCAAAAGTGTCTCCAATTAACAATTATTAATTTATTGAACATGACAAATTTAAATTAGTAAGATAAATAGACGAATTCATCATGCCAAAAAATTGAATTAAACTATAATGAATTAAATATAAAGTTAACAAATTATACCTTTTTGATGAACATCATGTCTAGAACATCACAAAAAATCTAGAGTATAAAATCACAAATTGATGAATACAGTGACAAATTTTTAGAACATCAAGAAAACTTGAAGCAAACTTACCTTGCTTTAGCGAAGCTTGAAGCAAGTGTTACTCGAAGCTTGAAGGCAGCTGAAAATGGAAGCGAGTCCGAAGGAGAAGAAAATTGTGCCGAAAGAAAATTGAGTAGGCTTGAAGGCAGCTGAAAATGGAAGCGAGTCCGAAGGAGAAGAAAATTGTGCTGAAAGAAAATTGAGTAGGTTTTGGGGTTGGGCAATACTGTCCGCTATACTGTGTAGCGGACAGAATTGCCGACAACAAGTCACAATTGTGTCAGAATTACATAGTTGTCACAGTCATCCGCTAGACAGTGTAGCGGACTACTTTTTGTCGGACAATGTGGGCCCAAGAATGTCGTCCGCTACACAGTCTAGCGGACGGGTGAGCGAGGGCAAGATGGTAAAAAGATCCGTCCGCTACACAGTGTAGCGGACGACTGACAGCGCCGCAAAAAAAAGTGATCTGGGCCGTCCATCCCGAAGGGATGGACGGCCAGATCGCGCTGGCAAGATCTCATATTTTGCCAGCGCTGTCAAGGGATCAGCTCCCTATATATATATATATATATATATATATATATATATATATATATATATATATATAGGAGTTGATCCGTTGACCACACGGGCAAAATAGGAGAAGTTGCCAACCCGATTTGGCCGTCCATTCTGAAAGGATGGACGTCCCAGATCTTTTTTTTTTAAAAAATTTGTCAAACGTCTGCTACACAGTGTAGTGGACGACTTTTTGCCTGACACATCTCACATCATGTCTACATGTCACATCATTCCTGTCCCCCCACGACTGTTATGACTGCTACTTTGTCATTATCAACATTGTCCGCTACATTATGTAGCGAATGAGCTTTACATATAAAACTGTCCGCTACATTATGTAGCCAATGAATTCGTTCGCTACATCGTGTTGCGGACGGTATATATATATATATATATATATATATATATATATACACACACACACACACGCACAAAAACCTAATTCTGAAACTCTTCTCCATTCTTTCTTCTTACAAATTTTTCCAGTGAAGTTGTCAAGCAGATCTGCGTAATTTTTTCCCAAGAAATCCTTTAAGCGTCTAAGTAATTACGTAAATTCACAAACCAGTCATTTATTTATTCATTATTTAGAGTTGTGATGAGTATTGCGTTTTATGCATGGTTTTGATTATGTATTGATATCATTCTCCAAATCATAGTTCCTAACTATGTACTCTATCACACCACGACAGATGTTGTGTTTTGGAATACGCAAGAACGGCCCAAAGAGCGAATCCTTCTTCAGTATCTCCTTCTTCTGCTCATCCAAATTAGCGAGAAGGTTGTGCAGGCAGGGCTGACTGCACCTGGACTGATAGAGGCTGATTTTGGCCTCTTTTTTATTCTTCTATTTAACACAACAAGTCAAGGATATGACAGCATTCAGTGAATATGCTTGGGAAAAAATTGTGTGGGAGCATACACTGGACGGGGTCAAGGAAACCAGGAGGAGGGTTGAGCATGGAAAGAATGGTCGTGGGTACTACATCAAGGGTTGTCTGCCCTTTTTAGAGGTATAGTGACACTTTCTTAATAGTTTAGTTATTTAAACTAATGTTCTACTTACCTAGGGGCTTTACTGTAGACCTACGAGATTGGATATAAAACATAGATCATATGTATAATTTGTTACTCAGCACCATTTGCCATAGTTCCTGTGCATACTCACATTGCGTGAATAAGTGGTCTATGGTCTTAGGGTGTATTCCACAAAGATCACATGTATAATTTGCTATCATATTCCAAGTTTTTAGTTTGCTCTTGGTTCTGATTCCTACTTTGCTAATTAACCAGAGCATCAAAGCACATTTGGGTATATTACCTGGAATCCAGATTAGTTTCCACCAAATAACTGCTGGTGCTTTTGTTCTCAGGCCTTCCCATGCTGATTTTATAGTGAAATTGCCACTAGGATGAAGTTTCCAGCTGATTTTGTCTGCTTGTCCATATATATATATATATATATATATATATATATATATAGGGAGCTGATCCATTGACAGCGCCGGCAAATGGAGTTAAGTTGCCAACGCGATCTGGCAGTCCATCCTGAAAGATGGACCGCCCAGATCGCGCCTTTTTCGAATACTGTCAGTCGTCCGCGACACTATATCGCGGACGGACTTTTTTACCTTTTTGCCCCTCCGCCCCGTCCGCTAAACTGTGTCGCGGACAGGGCGGAGGGGCAAAATTTCACGATACATATCTCCTAAAAATAACTAGGGTCTCTTTTTCACACTTTGGCTAAATCTGACCCTAACTATTTTTAAAAGTTCGAATTAGAACCTATATATTGAATCTTCACTTTTAGCGACAATTACATCTACTATTCAAATCATCACACACACTAACACACCTTGAGCCCACACACAAGTCTTCTTCCTCCTTCAGCCCGTCACACACCTGGGCACACTCTTCCCCCAATCACGAATGAATTTCTCATTAGTTTCACTTGGTTATATCACAAACTACACATTAACACCCTAACTCCACTTAATTCACACAATTGCACCATATAAATCCATACCCATATCCACCCGAAGAACACACACTAAAACACACTATAAACACACACCTGAACACGCGCACAATCACTGAAACCTTACCTATTTTCCTCCTTTTTCCTTTCTAAGCTCTTTTATACATCACATATAGTATAAATTCATCATAATTTCCATCATTATACACATACACACCGAAACACATACATGTTTACTGTCCAATTTCATCCGAAAATAAACCCAAATGAAACCCGCAATTTTTTCACAATTAATGGTTCGAGATGGAGGGATTACCCTGTTAGGGTTTAGGATTTTTCTTCCTCTTCTTCTTCCCCTCTTTTGCTTCTCTTTCTTCTCTATTTTTGTGTTCTTCACGGGTACTGTTCACGCCCAGCTACTATTCACGATTTTCCCTTAATTCCACTTTCCACCCCACAAACTTTCTTTTATAATTCCCTCATTCATCTTCATCCATTTTTTATTTTATTGTTTGTTTAACTTAGTCAGCCTAACATCAACTAGGAGCTGGCCAACTTCAGGGTTATTTTCCCCCAGATTCGTGGCACCTCTTACAAATTTTTAAATTTTGCACTTTGGACCCTCAAATTTCCAAATTTGCATTTTGGCCCCTCAACTTTGGAAAATTACCACTTGACCCCAAAATCACCCTAACCCCTCATTTCACCTCCTAACACCCACTCATCTTCAAAATGACGCTACTTAATAGCATATGCATCTCGTTCGCCATATTTTCCAAAATTACATTTTGCCCCTTAACTTTTCAAAATTACATTTTATCACCCAAGGCTACACTACCCCCTTATTTAGCTCCCTAACTCTTAATCATCATCAACATATTGCTACTTAATAAAAATAGCACTCCTTAATTAATCAAACTCGAGATTAGATTAATTTTTTATATTTTCGAGGTATCACAACAACTATGGCATATTAGCATTTTGGAACATATAAACACATATTGAACAAACACCAATCACAGAGAAACAGTGATGGTTATGCAGCAAAGCATCTGACGTTAATCACAACAAACAATGATCTTAATCAAACATTTAGGGACCAAATGATAACAATAATTACAATCAGGCAATCAAAACGAAAGAATCTTTAACAAAATCATATCTATTGGCTCTTAAGATTTACGAAATACTTTTATGACATTCCAAAATATGACGAGTACAGAGACAATGATGTAGGTCTGATGAAGCAAAGTCAACCCAATGACTCGAAGCAATTACCATGAGTAAGAATTACTGGTCCTTAATGGAATTCGTAGCTTTCCCATAACCAATGGAGCAAATACTATCCCATCAAATCCAAATAGATTCAAAAGAAATGGATAAATATCCTGAAAAAGAATAAGAGGACTCAGTATGAATGACCTCTTCTCTGACGTCTCAGAGCGGATTAGCATTCAATTAAGTCGCAATTGATTTCAATGTACACAAGAATAATGAGATGACAAGGTAGGATTCCAAATTTCTTATCGCACTATCAAACCAAACTTTCAGACTTAACACCAGTCATTCCTTAACAGCACCATTCTCACTCATAAATCAGATCACTAACTTAACTACTCCTAAAGCCTTACAAACTTTCAAACACTACTAGGGTTTCCCCTGACAATACACGGATGCGTGATTAGCGAATCACCAATTCATATCTAGTATGATATCAAAATCTTGGACAACAAATGAGATGAAATCCACAAGAAGATCTATGTCCGCAACATAGACAGTACAGCCACGAGAAGTAAAAATAGTTGAAGACTCTCCTAACGGAGTGCCTATCACAAGTCAGTTCATAAAGGATGGGTTTTCACCCTCAGTCGCTATGCAAAAGTAAGGGATACCAAAGAACATGTTGTTCAAAAATCAAACATTATACGAGAATGTAATGGATTAACCTGTTGTGTACTTGACACCCCGTCATTGGATGCGACAATATCCTGAGTAGAAATTGAGTAAAGATTGACTGATGTCCCGGGCCTCTGCCCCTGCTGGACTTGAGACTGTTGAATCTGCCCCTGTCGACCTTGTCCTCTTTCCCGACAAGAACCTCTGCTGGTTATGTACTACCTGTAGGTGCAGAATGAAAAGTTGACTGATTATTTATAACATATGCACAGTCTCGAACCTGACGCTCTACATTGTCGCACCTAAAACATCCTCCGGTAACCCTGTAGCATGGCCAATTGCCATGATACCTCCCTCACACAATACATGGGGTGGCCAGAAAAGCCAACCCGTCACCCTGACCAGTACTCTGTGTAGGTCGAACTTTAAAATTTTGTGATGGTCCAACTCTAGTTCTCTAAGTTGATCGAGTGCCTACACCCTGTGCTCCTCTGAATTCGATACTTTACCCTTGTCGAATCCCATAACCCTTCCCAGGTCTAAATCCCTGAGCCGAAGTGGGCCTGAACCTATGCCTCTGCCCTATCCTTGAGCCTTGGGCACCTTGCCGTGCTAGCGCTAACAATTACTGACGTTTGTTCACCCCTGTAGATCTTTCCTGGATGAATTCCTACCTACTTATTTTCTGTCCACCCCACCTTTGCCCGTACCTCTTTCTTTTATCGGACTTGGATTGTTCCAAAGCGCGTGCCAAGTCTACACATTCCCTATAGCTCATCAACCGAGCAGAGATCACCTCATATCTTAATTTATGCCTAAGGTCCCACTCAAACTTCTGGCATCTATCTCTTTCTGTTGGCAACATCCTAATTGCAAATCTGGCGAGGTGCGAAAACCTCATAATTCATATACCGATTGTTGATCTCCTTGCATCACTGTGGCAAATTCCCTCAACATCTAGTTAAGATAACTCGTTGAGAAATACCGGTTGAAGAATAATTCTCTGAATTGTTCCCAGGTCATCTCATCCCACTGTTAATGAATCGAACTCTTCTTTACCATTTTCCACCACTTATTGGCCTCACCTCTCAGTCTGTAGATAGTGTGATACCTCGAAAAATACCGAAAATTAATCTAACAGTAACTTTGATTAATTAAGGGGTGTTATTTTTATTAAGTATCAATATGTTGGTGATGATTAAGTGTTAGGGAGCTAAATAGGGGGTTAGTGTGGTTTTGGGGGTTAAAATGTAATTTTGGAAAGTTAAGGGGTAAAAATGTAATTTTGGAAAAAATGATGAACGGGATGCATATCTTTATTAAGTAGCATCCTTTTGATGATAATGAGGTGTTAGCGGGCTACATGGAGGGTTAGGGTGATTTTGGGGTCAAATTGTAATTTTCCAAAGTCGAGGGGTCAAAATGCAATTTTGGAAACTTGAGAGGCCAAAGTGCAAATTATAAAAGTTTGCAAAATGTGTCATAAGGTGAGGAGACGTCTGCCGAGTGTCTCCCACCTCTTGAGGGAATTGGGCTCACTAAGCCTTACAAACAATAAAGTATTGTAGGGATAAGATTATGGAATGAAAATATAAAAGGAAATTTTGGGGTACAAAATAGAAATAAAACAAATTCAAGAACAAGCCTGTAGAACAGGAACATAAGAAGCCACGGGAAGGAAACAGAGAAGGAAAAAAAAGGAAAGGAGGAAGGAGAAGGAAAGAAAAAAAGATTTGAATCCTAAATCTGATAGGGTATGATTTTAAACCAAAAGTGTGGAAATCGATTGAATATAAACCATACACATATATGTATCTATATATTTAGTTTTATGAGTTTGATTTGGGATGAGGAAATCATGGTGAATTTGTGTTGGAAATCATGAACATAAGACCCTAAATCAACAAGGAAAGAGAAAACGAACTAGGGTTTTGAATTGGGTTTGATTTTAGTGTGCGTGGGTGTGTGTTTCAGTGGGTGTTCTTCATCCATGGTGGATTCGATTTGAATTGTGGGTGTTTAGCTCCAGTTCCAGTCTTAGTCTCAATCCATATTTGTGTATGAGGGTATAACCCTCAATTAGAGTCGGTACTCAGATATGGCGTAAAATCCAACCTCAGTCCAATCCCAGCTCCAACTCCGGTCCTAGTCCAGTTCTAGCTCTGGTACCACTTACAGCTATAGTTTTTAATATCCCTAGATGACCAATTGTCATTACCATTGGCTCCAGCTTCTAAGGATGCGCTTTATGGCTAAGTAACTAATGCCAAGGAAAGTGGGTTCGTACCTACGTGGAGGTGCCACAAAAGTTACAGTCAGAGTCAAGTATGCAAAGTGAGAGACAGTAAGGGCAGAGTAAGGGCAGAGAGCAAGTCTTCCCAGACAGGCTGTGAGGAGTGGCAGTGCTGTGAAGGCAAGGCTAAGACGAACAGGGCCGGCAGTCGAAAGTCAGAAGTCACGGTCCAAAGTTATGTCCAATTTTGTGTTTCTCTCTCTAGAATCTAAGAGCTCTCAAATTCTAGAGTGAGAACGTGATTTTGTGAGAATGAGGAATAAGTCCTTTTTTGAGTCATAAAGTTCACTATTTATAGGAAACAGTGTGCTTATGTCATAAAGTGCCACATGTCGTCCACTGGGAGTGACACGTCACCAGGGGCTCCCAAAATACCAGTTCTGCGTTGGACTGCCAGTTCCCAAATTCACGTTGCTTGCCTCGCACAGCGTCGCTCTACCTGTCTGAGAAGACTGACCACATCATGACAACATGATCAGAGTAAGCCCGTTGCCCCAGCCACCGATCCAAGCCCTTACTGAATTCCACAAGGTGCGTCAGAGACGCACAGAGAACCTGACAGTTGTGAGGGTTCCTATGTAGCCAACTGCCAGGCGGACTAGGCGCGATGCTCTCCAAGGACCTGCTCCCGTCCCGGAGTGACCCGTGGGTCATTGTCCTGGTGGTGTCGACAATCAACCGTAACATGAGCGAACACGGTCGCAGCTCAGTGCCTAGTGTCATGCAAGTCACCCCAGACGGTGATAGTTTTGTGGTAACGAGCCTATCCCGCTGCGAAGGGTCTTCGTGCCTAAGCACTATGAGTGGAGCCCCCCGTGATGATGACGGCGATGGCTTTGTGGTAATGAGCCCATCCCGTGGCGTCGACGACTTTGTGGTAACGAGTTCATCCCGCCGCGAGAGGTCCTCGTGCCGAACCCCCCCATGATTATGACGGCGATGGCTTTGTGGTAACGAGCCCATCGCGTGGCGGTGATGACTTTGTGGTAACGAGTCCATCCTGCTGCGAGGGGTCCTCATACTGGAGCACTATGAACGAAGCCCCCCGAAATGATGACGGCGATAGCTTTATGGTAACGAGCCTATCCTGTGGCGGCGATGGCTTTGTGGTAACGAGCACATCCCGCTGCGAGGGGTCCTTGTGCAGAAAAACTACGAACAGAGCCCCCCGGAAGCATGTAACATGATTGTGGCACATGGGCACGGTGCCTACAGCATGAGACATTGATTATGGCGCATGGGCGCGATGCCAACGGCATGAGACATTACCTAGTGCCGGGGGCGCATGTAATGAAAATGGCGTATGGGCGCGATGACGAACGTCGCGGAGCAATACTCGGTGCCGGGGGCACGTATCATGACAATGGCGCATGGGCGCGGCGACGAACGTCGCGGAGCGATACTTGGTGTCGGGGGCACGTACCATGAGAATGGCGCATCGGCGCGGCGACAAACGTCGCGGAGCAATACTTGGTGCCAGGGGCACGTATCATGACAATGGCGCACGGCCACGGCGACGAACGTCGCGGAGAAATACTTGGTGCCAGGGGCACGTATCATGACAATGGCGCACAGGCGCGGCGACGAACGTAGCAGAGACGGTGCACAGGCGCCCGTCGGGTGTCTCGAAGACGGGATGTGAGTTGAGTGTGCCTGTCATAACAAGATAATGAATGCAACATGTAGCAATGACAAAGTTGGGAGTGATGTTATGCGGTTGTCGGCGACGGGTCATTCGGCGGTAGCGCGCGACTTTGGGCGACGGGCATCGCCGGAGACGTATGCGGTCACGGATGACGGACATCGCTAGGTTGATGTATGAACGTCTGTAAACATCGCGGAGGTGCAAAGACTTAAGAAAATAAGTGTGCGGTGGGAAATGCCATAGACCGAAAATGGGGGGAAGGCCAATGCCAAGGCCCCTAGAAGGTCGAGGCCGACCCTCTGGGGAGGCCGAGGCCGACCTTAGGGGTGGCCAAGGCCAAATGGCCAACTCCCATGAAGGAGCCCAAGGCCACTCCCCCTTTTTGGTGAACTTTGGGCGCGCCGACGATAGGTGTTTTGATGGGCAATGACAAATCCAAAAGTTGCATTATGACGAGCGTGTCGAGGTGAATCATACCCATGCCACGGATAAGGTGCCAAAGTTACGTACGAAGCGAAAAAATTGCGAAAAGGGGGTTGTACGAAGGGGTGAACCACCGGGGGGAAATGGCCGAGGCCAACCCCTCCTGGAGGCCGAGGCCGACCCCTTGGGGTTAGCCAAGGCCAAATGGCCAACTCCCATTTTTGGAGCCCAAGGCCACTTCCCCTTTTAGCAAACTTCAGGTGCGCGATCGGTAGGTGTTTTGATGAGCAATGACGAATTCGAAAGTTGCGTTGTGACGAGCGTGTTGCCAAGAATCGTACCCACATATCGAACCAGGTGCCAAAGTCACTTATGAAATGTACGAAGCGAAAAAAAGTGCGAAAATGGGGGGTGCGCGAAGGGGTGAACCACCGAGGGAAAATGGCCGAGGCCAACCCCTCATGGAGGCCGAGGCTGACCCCCTAGGCATGGGGAAGGCTGAGGCCGACCCCTGGGGTTGGCCAAGGCCATTTGCCTCTTGACCCCGTTGTTCCAAGTGCGCCGTCGGCCGAAGTTTTTGGTGAAAAGGTGTTCGGGTGGTTTCGGTGTGACGAACGTGCTATCGTGAGTCACGTTGACGCGAAATAAATTATGCCTAAGCCACGCATAAGGCACGCGGAGCGAAGAATGCACGTGACTTGGGCGCACGCACTTTGACCAATTTGATGCGTTGGAAAATTGACTGTTGAATCAGTCGACGTGTTCGCGTGAAGCGGGACCCCTAGTGGGCCTTTGGGTCCGACCAAGATAGGTTAGGAACAGTAACCAATCATCATTATTATTGACTTTAGCTCTTAGTCATAGGCCTTTGGTGTGTTTAGACGACCTATCATCATTACTATTGGATCCAGCTTTTAGATGCACTTTTTTCATATTCCTAGACGACCGATTGTTATTACCACTGGCTCTAGCTTTTAGATGCGCTTTCCTATTCAGGTTTAAGCGACCAATTGTTGCTACTGTTGGCTCCAACTCTAGATAAAGCTTAATCTTTTTCAATATCATTATATGACCAATTGTTGTTACTGTTGGCTCTGGTTTTCAGGGATGTGTCCCTCGCCTGGCGACCAGTCATTATTACTATTGGTTCTGGCTACAGATAAGGCCTGACTTCACTTTTTTGGTATTGCTCGATGACCATTTGTTCTTACCATTGACTCCAGCTTCGAATAATATCCCCACCCTTTCTGAACTATGTTGGTCTAATTCATTTTCTAGGGATATGTATGAAGCCTTACAAAGGTTTGACATCCTGTATGTATGAGTCTTTGAGTCTGCCTTAGGTCTTGTGGTCTTTTCCATATATCTACTACAAAAATGTGCATTTGCAGTGATGTTTGCCTGCAAGCGAGCTCCCTCACCAAGAGTTCTGTAGACACCCCATTTTTGTAGTTTTATTTTATCTTTCTTATTTGTTTCATTGGGCTTTATTTATGATTAAGTTTATTATTATTATTATTATTATTATTATTATTATGGGTTTAGGCCTAATATTGCAATAAGCCCAATATATTTAATTCAGTCCAATAAGTAGTCCAGTCCAACTCAGATAGGTCCAGTCCAATTAGAGTCCAGTGTAGTTGGTTAAACCAGAGTATTTAGTTAGGTTTAACCCATGTCTAATCAAGGGATTGTGATTGATTGGATAACTTTGAAGAAACTTATGATTAATCCTTAATGCATGTGAATATCTTTGATTTATAGTAAAATTGGAGATAACTCCTGAGATTTGGTACATCCCTTCTATTTTGTTAGAGATAGTTGCTCAATTTAGGACAGGTAATGTCCCAACATTTAGGAAAACATATAAAATTTCAAGGGATGAAACAGCCGATTTTCGACTGAACAGCCAGTTAGTTGACTTTTCTCAGTTTGTAATTTATATCACATATTCAGCTCTATCACCATATAACAGATTGAGATGGTCATCCTTGTCATTTCTTTTCCTCCGTGAATAGTGTATTTGGGCTACATTTTCAAGGATCAAATTTTTCACTCTCTAGCTTGTATACCATTTCTTTTCTAGAAGTGACATATCATCTCAAGAGAAATTCAGCACTTTATATTCATTTCTCCATATTTCTAAGTTATTTTGCATCGTGGATTCATAAAAAGAAGTTCCCAAGTCTTCTAGGCAAGCAGATTCTCAAGATACATTTGCATAGCTTTCTAGACTAATTTAAACTATAGTGGTCTAAAACGTCTCTCATCCCAGTGATCTCATTTAAGCCAGTAAAAACAAACTATTCAAAGGAGTCTAAGGAGTCTTTTAGTTCATTGCATTTCTTACTATAATTCGACCCCAGCTGTCAAATTCAAACCAATAACAAGAAATTAGAACTAGGGTGAGTTTTATACATTTTTTTACGTGTTAAAAGACCAAGAAATTCAATAAAAACAAAGTATAGACTGTTAGGGTGTGGCGATTCTCTAACACCTTTCCGCCGTATAACTTAGGGTATGTTTAAAACCCATTTTAGTTTTTAATTTTTGTTTTCAAATAAAATCAAAACTAAAACTTGTTTGAGTTTTCTGTTTTTACAAAACTGATGGGTTGTTTGACACAGTTTTGCATAATTGGTTTTTGCTTTTATTATTAATTTTTTCTATTTTTTCTCTCTTCTCTTTTCTTTCATTTTCTAATGCTTGAGAGCTTCTTCCGACCTCCTATGTTCAACAACTATAAACGCCCCGACCATGACAAACACATCTCATATGCCACCTTCCCAACTACTGCTATGGCAGTAACACACTAGCTTGCGAATTAGGGCTTAATTGGCTTGATTGGGTGAATGATTGATTAGTTTAGAGTTTACCTGAGCAAATCGAAGATACTAGGGCTAGTCGATGGATAAAATCTTTTGGTGGTATTTGTTGTAGGGACAATGGTCGTCGGTATGATAGTAATTTGAATTTAGAGGAGTGGTGGTGCCGTGGTGGTGACCGATGTTTGAGGGTTTTTGGTGTTCGGCGGTATTGGTCAGTGGTGGTGGTTATGGTTATCAGTGGCCATGATTGTTGGCAGTGTTTGTCGGTGTTGGTCACTAGTAATGGTGGCGACAATCAGTCACTATGATGGTTGGCAGTGTTGGCAAATTTGTTGTGTTGATCAGTGGTGGTGGTAGATCGACGGTCAGTGGCTGTGGTGGTTGGTAGTGTTTGTAGTTTGGTGTTATAGGGTGTTGGTCATTAGTGGTGATGGTGGGTGTGGCAGTCATTGGGTATGGTGGTTGGTAATGCTGGTGGTTTGGTGTTCTTAGGTAATAGGTGTTCGTGATGAAGATTGAACGGAAGAAGAGACATAAAATGCTTCCAATAAAAGTTGAAAGGTGGATTTCAAAAGAAAAAAAAAATTTGAAAACTCCAAATAGAGTTTCCAAAAATAGCCCCATTGTCAAATCTAGTTTATAGAAATTGAAGGTTAAAAAAAATTAAATTTTCTGTCAAATGACAGTATTTTTTTCAGATTTTAAAACTGAACAAAAAACTAAAACAAAAATTGTTTCAAACGCTACCTTAGTCTCCCAATCCATTTATCTGTTTTCAATAAATTAGTAGTCTTTGGACATTTTAGAGTCCTTTTAGGGTTTTTATTGTCTCTCGTTTTATTTCACAAAAGAAGATGGCGACTTCCTAAAATTTTAGACTCTTTCCGGGCGATCTAGGATTTCTTTTCCGGGGCTGTTCATTAAGGTACTCATGAGCGGTCAAAAGTGCGTAACCAGGGCTAGCAACAACGTGTTAAAATCCTAATGCTATACTTTGAAGCTGATGTGACCAAAGAGATCCAAAAAGGGAAATTACAGGGAAATTACATTAGCATCAGCCACCCTCATCGGTCCCATCAACAAAGAGGCCGTCCCATGAACAAAGAGTCCACCATAACTCCTCCCTCCATTATAATATGCACAAATTTAATAACCAGCTCGCTACCAACCCAAATCATTTGTTTGCTAATTGGAAATATTGAGATCTTTGGCAAAATTTGAATAATAAGTAGGAATGTGATGCAGAGCAGGGAATGGTACTAATCGATTGCCTCAAAGATCTTCACTGATGGTCATGTACTTGATTTGGCTTGAGGTCTGGTTGCGTACCAGATAGAACATGCGGAAAGAGGCAGCGCTGCCTCAAACGTAGAAAGAGAAAACTGAATAACCCTGGGAAAAAGGTAAAAGTAACTAAGAGTTGCAAATGGGCATCTTTGGTAGATAGATACAAATACAATAAGTCTTTTAAGTGGGTGGTTACGGTGCATGAAAATCTTAAATCTTGTGTGATTTAGTGTAATACATAAGTGACATGTGGTTTAGTATGATATCTCCAAACGTCAATAAGGCTGAATGTAATTAATCCTTTAATATTTGCAAGTGACGGTCGAAATCTAAAAACCAAGCAAATGGAATGGGTTAGCGACGGACTTTTTGTCGCTGAAAATCTTTGTCGGTAAAGGTTTTAAAGTCTATAGGTAAAACTTAGATTGTTACATGCGGAACACAATAATGTTAATCTCTTAGCAACGGATTCTAACGGCAAAACTCTTTAGTGACGGATTTTGACCCTTTTTCTTGTAGTGAACTCATCCTCTTGACAAGTACCGGCACCACCAATTCCAGTCAAATGATGGGACATTACAACAAAGCTAAGCTTCTTATTGAGTACACGTAGTCGTACTAATTCACTTAATCTCTATCAGGTTGATCAAGATGTCAATACAAATTTAATTGAGAGATGTCAGACTCGGGTTAATGTTGATGACATGCATGGTTGTTGGTCTTGTTCATCTTGATGATTTTGTGAATGAGAGCTCGTCTAGCTTTTAAATAATCTTGGATTATGATGGTTCTTGAACAAAATTCTGTACGAGATTACGTTGGTTCTTGAACATATAAGAGGTTTTTTTCTATACGTTATGGTTTATAAACGGATTTTTGTTGATAAAATCTATTTGGATCCAGGTTTTGGTAGCTATAGCTCTTAGCGGATTTTGTTTGAGAAATTCTATCTGGATATAGGTTTTGTATAAAAATGCAAAAGCGTTAGAAAACAAAAGGGGCATGCTGAGGCAGTCACAACCGTCGGTACATGACTCTTTAATCCTAAAACTGCTCTTGAGGAAGTTTGGAGCGCCGCCATTGTTAATTTTTTTTTCTAGAAAACTTAAACAAATTTAGTTATGGAGGCCCCCATGACCGCCGACTTAGCTCTCCATTGTTGGCGAGAGACATTAGGCGGCTGATCTGGACAACAATAGGGGGGTCAAAGCCAGTGTTGTTCGGTGCTGAGTCCATACAACACGTGGACAGATTATCCGCCACTTACCCAATGGTGATAGTAAGGATTAACAGAGTATCGCAACAAGAGAAACAGAGCTCAGAAGTCGCGCTAGAGGATTCCACCCCAGACTAAAGCTTTGTAGTCAGGCCTCTCAGAGAGGTAACTTTCGCGAAAATCTATCTTCCCCATAAACCTCCTCTTTCCTCCTTCCGTCTCCGTCGCCACCGTCGGTTTTTGCGGCGGGTGGAGACGTGGTAGTTTTAGCTGATGTTTTCGAGTCTTCATGTGGGATCTTGGGAGGTTCGGTGAGTTGGACAGCGTCGCCGTCATGACGGATAGCTTCGATTAGGTTTGGTCCTCCTTATTTTCCGGCGCCGGTGATTGGTGGGTGATGGATGAAGGGAAAGTTGCGGGTTCCTCGTTGCTCTTGTTTTTTGCGATTGGGTTGTGGTGATTTTGAGTGAAGCTTGATTTGGCCGTCGGGGTTCGTCGGACTGTCTTGAGTTGGAGATGGGTTGGTGAGTCTAGATTTAGGTTTTCTTCTAGGGTTTTTTCCTCCCCCTCCCCCCTAGTTGTTCCCCCTTCCCCCTAGATCTAGAAAGGTAGGTGTGTTTTATGTTTGCAGGTGGAGCGGCTCTCTGATCTGCTTGTAGGTGTTTGTGTTAGGCTAGTTTGGCAGCTGCTGGGTGACGACGGATTAGTCGATGGTTGATGGTGAGCCTGTTGGGTTCTGCTACGATGGAGGTTTGTCTGCCGGTGTCGTTTCATGAGGCACTTCCGCGGGAGATGATGTGTGTGGGGGTTTCCATTGGTGTTTGTCGTTTGTCTTCTGGGGCTAGGCTAGGCAGCAGTGAGATGGCCGAAAAAGGTAGCATTTCCTGTGCCGGAGGGGAAGCGTGGCAATCGAGGCAGCGGTGAACGACAGGACACATGTCTGAAGTTTTGGACTGGGGTTGACTGAATACTGGTGTTTTTTGTCTGGCTGTTTTTTTCTTACTTATCTTGTATTTTATTCTTACTTATCCAGTTTTGTAGGTTTTTTTTTATTGTGTATTTGGTAGGTTTTTGTATTAAAAAAAAAAGAAGGCAACAAATATGCACTTATGTTTGTAGGTTTTTTCTGTTTTAGACTTATTTATCTGTTTTATTTTACAGTTTGTTTAGGTTTTACTTATTACATTTTTTATCGGATGGAGATGTCATCCGCAAGTCTTTTACTTGCCTATTTTGATATGTTTTGTAACTTCCTCCGTTATCTTGGTATTTATTTCTACTCTTTACTCAAAAAAAAAAAAAAAAAAAGTGGACAGATTTTTGTTGGTGAAATCGATGTGGATCCATTTTTTGGTAGCTGCATCTCTCTGCGATATTTTTTTGAGGAACTCTATTTTGGTCTTGGTTTTGTATAAAAATGAAAACGCATTAATTAATATGATAAAAGGACACACATAGGCGGTCACTATAGTCTGTATAAGACACTTCTGATTCTCATTTTCAAACAACTATTAGGGTCCGATTGGATCACGGAATTAGCCTTGGAATTGCATTAGATTTCGGAATTAGACCTTATGAATTACAATTCAGCTGATTGGACGACTTATTTGGAATTGAAATTACAATTCATACCCAATTTCGTGAAATTAAAAATATACCTTAAGGCCCACAGTCCAATTCTTAAGGCCCAACCTCAAATTTGCAATTCCAAGCCCATTATTTTTGTCACTATTTCTCTCTCTCCACTTGTAGCCTCTGCCCGACACTCTTCCTTCCTCTTCTGAATCTGATGCAGCCTCACCATGGCTGTTCTTCTCTTCCTTCTCTCTTGATTCTACCTCGCCATCCAGCTGAAAGCTACTGTGCATACGGTGGTGGCTACGCTCCACTAATTTGACGGCGACGGCGGCAAGATCTGCTGCTTTGACGAACCATTGAAAGGCGAGCCATTGCTTCAACTCTCTCCCTCTCCCTCTCGTGCTCTCCTGATCATGTCGTGGGATAGTTTCTACGGCGGCGGCGGTGGCGACGGCCGAGGTGCCGCCTCCCCAAGCCCAAGCCCGCAACTATACTTCTGCCACCAATGCAACCGCACCATCTCCATACCCCCATTGCCCACCTCCTCTGAACCCCTCTGCCCCGATTGCCACGGTGGCTTCCTCGAGGAAATTGACGCCCCCAGTCCTAATCCCTTCCTCGCCTTGTCCGCTGAGAATTTCTCTGGTGGCTTCCCCACACCGTTTGCCATAGATCTTTAGATATAGTAAATCAAGATCTGTTGTTGGGTATGATTTGGTTGCATATTTACATCTTGTTTTTTTACTTTAGCAATTTCAATTCTTAATCTAATTTTATGTGCTAATCAATCAATAGAATTACAAATTCTATTCAATTCCATAGCAATTTCAATTCCATAGGAATTGGAATTGAATTGCAATTCTCAATTTCAATTCTAATTCCAATTCTGTTTGCCAATCGGCCCTTAAGGTAGTCAGGAGCGTCGCTATTGTTACTTTTTTTTTTCTCTCAAAAAACTTGAACAAAATAAGCTTTTGAGGCCCCCATGACCGCCGGCCTAGCTCTTCATTGCTGGCACACGCGACACTAAGCAGGTGAATGAGGTGATTAAGGGACAACAGTCAACAATGGAGGCAATGGACAGCGTGCATAGACTTACTTGACCACCTACAAAGGCCCAGCGCCATGCCACTAAAGTGCCACGTTAGTACAGTTGGAGCCAAGCCAGTAAAGCACCACGTTACTAAAGTTGGCGTTGTTCTATGCTAGCGGTCATATAGCGTATTCTGACGCTATGCATGTACCTACGAATACTAGCTCAGTAACTCATACGGAGTATTTCACTGCCTAGCCGAGTAGGGAGCCTATTTGACCTCCATTCAACAAGTTGAAGTTTCACTATAGTACACACCAATAAATTAAAGGAGCTACTTCTAATCTACTTTTACTTGTGTCATAACCAAAAGGTGCCCCCCCGTTCCATGTGGATTGGACATGTATTCAACCCCGTAGCAGAGTTTATTAACATCGTTTCTACAGAGAAACAATTGTTTGTAAATTTCTTCCTTGAAATAGTGATGTCTAGTGGAGGGTTGTTCTACCGTCTTTAATTCTTCTTAGCAGTCAAACTTACACCGATACATTTTGACAACTTGGAGTTATGGTTGGAAAAAAGCGGTATAGTGGTCCACTATTGCACTGCCATAACGGTACTTGGGTGACAGGATCATAAAAGAAAATAGCTGGGTATGCAACATTTCAGTAATTAAGTGCTGAAATGAAGCGTTCGTATCTATGAAGCACCGGTACAACACTTGGGGTGAAGCACTGGCACCAAATACGCGTCGGGTATCGGTGCAGCTTGGGTGCGGCATGGGTTGCGTCAAGTGTGTGTCTTGTTTTATTGATTTATTTTTTTAATTTCTTAAATATCGGATACGGCTTAGGTACATATCCGACCTGTAACTATCGGCAATCTGTGACCACTGTGCAGATCTGTGACCACCTGCGACCACTGGCAAGGAATTTGAGAGGAGAGAGGAGACTAGAGAGAAGGAGAAGATCTCACCGGCGAACCAAGTGCGGCTCTGCGGCTGGAAGAAGAACATTGAAAACCTTTGTATACCGTTGTTATCGACGTGGCTAGAAGTTATTAGATAATGGTTGACTTTAAACTTTTGCTATTTCATTTTTGTACCCACTTATTACTTATATCAACTCCAATACTTCAAAAAATAAATAATACAACACATATAAACTTCATTGTGTTCAGTTATACAATTTCAATATACACGAAACACCGCAAACTTAACAAACTATCACCAATTTAGTTGAAAACTTCAAAATTCAAGAAGCAACCCATTAAACTCTACAAACTCTCACTCTTAAGTTGGAATATTTATGTTTTTTTTACATATATCTAATACATATTAAGATTCAAATTGTTTAGAAATTTAATACTAAGTGTATATAATTACAAAAATATTTATAAAATTTGTCGTATCCCCACCGCACCCGTATCCTAAAATTTTCAAAAATACCATATCCGCGTATTAACACTCGTATCGTATCCGCACCCGCACCCACACCCGCACCATGTCTGTACTTCATAGGTTAGTATGAAGCTTAATTAAGATCATAGTACAATTGTATAAGCATTAATTTGCTTGGTTTGTAAGATATTTTGTGCTCTTCGTCACTGGGTTCTCAAACTACCCATAGTTTGCTAATAAATTAAGAGGGTGTTTGGGATTGATTAAAACTTGGTCAAACCTGATTTAATCTAGATTAAATCAGGTTTGTGAGTGTTTGGCAAAATAGATTAACAGATTTAATCCATCTCTAAAAGCTAAAAACTGATTTAATCCATAATCCTCAAAAGTGAGGATTATAAAATAATCACTTTTTCCATAATCAGATTTGACCATGTAATTTACCATCCTATCCCTATATTTTTTGCAAAAAAACCTATCATATCCCTTAATTAATTAGATAATTGCTGGAGTTTATCTCTTCTCTGCTAACCTCTTTTCCATACTAATGTTCGTGATGCTATTTGTGATGCAATTTCTGCTAGATAATTTTTTTTTTTTTGCTCAAGATAAATTTTATTTGTAATTTGGGGATGTTGTCCTACTATAACTATTATAAGCAATAATGTGAGATTGTTTATGTTTTTAATTTAAAATAAAAAGTAACAACTTTTGTAGGACGTGAAAATAGTTATTTTCATAATTTATTTGGACATTATAATTATTTACGAATAAAAGTTATGTTAACGTTACTTGGATATTATAAAAATTGTTTATTGAATGCCCTCTATGGTCATTTTGTCATAGTGAAACTGATTTAAGTACTTTTTATCCAAACACTTTTTATAAATTTAATCTAATTTACAACTACTTTTGCCAAACAGCAAATTGATTATGATTAAATCAGATTTTGAAAACTGATTAAGATTTAAGCAGAATCTGTTTTTTTTTTAATCAATCCCAAACGGGCTCTAAGGGAACTTGATGGAATAAACTTCACAATCGTCTATAATGCACTAATCCTAAAATTTTGCACTTGGTGTTTTACAACTTTGGATCTCAATATGTTATTATTTCTAGTTTCTTTTTCCTTTCCAGTAGCCAGGACTTGTGCTTTTGTGTAACGTCAGTGTTGGAACTACCGTGCTTTCTACAACTCATATGAAAAAATCTTGAAAAGATGCTTGTATTTTGAGACCAACGATATGGAATTAAGAATCAATTAGCAGACAACCGAAGCTAGGCAAAAGAATATGGAACTTCAAAGAATCAAGATATATTTGCTTGTATTTTGTTGGCGGAGCTAGGAGTTCTCCTCAGACATAGTGATGGATTTGAAGCATCATTTGCACCCTCATTTGATGTACAAGGGGTCTTGGTTATGCTTAGAAATAGATATTTAATGAACTAAATCTAAATGGAATATATTTTCTCTGATCGGCGTGCTGCCATTTTGAGGATCTCAAATACTAAAGAAGCTTTATGGGATGCTCAGGGTCACCAATGAAGACATTCTCGCGATCTTAGAAGTTTGAGATTTGCAAAGGAGTTATGGATTAAAACTGGACATTAATGGACGAGTTTGCAAACAAATTTCAAAAGTACAACACAAGTAAACGGTGACTCAATAGAATAAGCAAACAGTGACTTGCTGGGTTTGAATTTGTCGGGAATGTCTGATACTTAAGCCAGAACTTATGTGATATAAGATTCTGAAAAAGGAAGAGGAAGCATGTAGAGAGTAAAAATTAGGTATGCCTTAGTCTTCTGAGGATGCTTATAGGGAGCAAATGAGGTTCTCTTCTTGTAGTGGGAGTCAAACTACTTCAAAAGGTAGTTGCCATAAGGGATTATATTCCTTGTTCTCCACGGATTTCGGTTTTATTGAGGCAAGGATTCTAGAGCCTTCGAAAAGATTGCATATGCCAAAAAGAGATGCGCGACTTTGGTTGACCCTTAATCACGTTTGAATATAAAAAAAAGGACACATGTCACTTGCTTGTTGGTGGTATGTATACAACCCATATTACAAAGTTTGAAATATCTCAAGATCAAAAGTTTCCGAAGCCCATGTTTGAGAAAAATGATATTTTGTTTGCTACAAGGATCGAGTCTTATTTTTTCAATTTTTTTCAATGCATTGGTTTTGAAATTGTAATTTGCTATGTATTTTTGTTTACTCACAAATGATCGGAAGTATACCCACCAAAAATATAACTTATTATGGTTCAACAGGTGGGTGCACTAACCAAGGGGAGGCCAAGGCCGAGGCCGACCCCAAGGGGGAGGCCAAGGCCAGCCTCCTTGGGCAAGCGCCAAGGTGCGCCGACAGGCGACGGGCGATTTGCGACGGTCGGAGCGTGATGAGCAGTCGTGCCAGGATGAGTTTCTTGGTGACAAAGTCACGTAGAAGAAGTAAGAAGTGCATGTGACTTGAGCGTGCACGCTTTGACCGGTTGTGAGCGTTGAATGTTGACTGCTACTTGTGCGGATGTATCATGCAAAATGGGACCCCAGTGGGCCTTTGGGTGCGACCAGAATAAGTTGGGAACACATGTTATCCTCATTTCCAGTACATAAAAAATGCTATGAAGTTGTATGGAGCTGTTCTTAAATTAAACATAATGAGAAAATTCAAAACCCAAATTATATGCACTCCTAAGTTGTTATATATTAGTTATATCAAGTTACACAGTATTGAAACTTACCAATTCAAAGTTAGACAAAATTCTTCAAGCCCATGCTTTTCACCATTCGTCCGTCTTTTCACCCCAAACTATTAGGAATAGAATCGACCCTCGGAAAACAATTAACTAACACATTTTATATCTCGAAAAATTAGAAAAATATCTTGAAGTGCTCTAATGTCCTATGATTAACTCAAAGAGACATTACTACAACCGTAATTGTTTTTTTAAAAAATAAACTTTAAACTAAAAAAAGTTTAAAATGCTTAAAATCGTAAAACGCTTGATTTTTTTTAGGGTGAATTACACTAAACCCCCTGAGGTTTGCACCCGAATCTCACAAAGGACCCTAAGGTTTCAATTTCAACAACTAACACCCCAACTTTGCATTTTCGATCCAATTGGACCCAAAATCGATTTTCCGTTACAAAAGTTGTGGATGGTCGTCGCCCATGAGGGGCATTTTTGGTAACCAACAAAAATAAAGCATTTGGAGGGAAAATATGGTTGTTCTCGCCACTCTCTCTTCTGCACACACACACACACTGAAACACAGATCCAACCACACACGGTGGTGCCCCCCTCCCTTCTAATCATGCACCCCCCAGCATCTTCCCTAATCACAAAGTGCACATACACACACTACACACATAGAGGCATACACAGTCATGCACACAACCCATTCACACACAGAGTCACGCGCACATAATCTGGTGGCACGGGTCACCAGTGAAGCGCCGTGACAACGCCTCCAGCTTTTTGCTCTTGCTGATACAAGAACTGTTGCCCCTGCGTATGCTGAGAGAGCGGCAAAGAACCTTGTTGCCCCTGCTGAGGCATGGGCTGCTGATATGGCATGTACTGCATCTGTTGATGTAGAAATTGATAGCCCTGTGGTGGTCCCATTTGCGCACCTTGATACATTTGTGATTGCTGCCCCAGCTGCTGAGGCACTTGCTGCAATGCTTGTTGTGGAATTTGTTTGCCTTGTGCTGCCGTTTGTTGTTCTGCCAGCGAGAACATATGATGGCTGGGTTGCTGTACTGCTTCCTGCCTAAGCTGCCCCTGGTGTTGCATGTCTGGTCCTGCTTGTGATCCCTGCTGCTGCCCAGTGTGTGCTAGTTGCGAGGTATGCTGTTGAGCAACCTGCGGCATTTGTTGTGCATGCTGCTGTGTGTTTATATATATGTGCATAAGTGTGTAAAGTGTGTTCAAAAAGAAGGGGAAAAAAGAAACCCACTGTCGTGAGGTAGTGGGTGTGGGAGGGATGAGTTGTGTACAAGTGGGTGTGTGCGTGTGTTTATATATGTGTTGTGTGTGTATCACTGTGTGTTGTGAGACTGTACATTTGTGTGTATGTGTGTGTGCGTGTGTGTGAGTGAAATGTGCAGTGGTGTGTGTTGTGTAGAGATGAAGAATGAGTGAAGTGGGTTCATGGAAGAAAAGGGTAGAAGATGGAGAGAGGGAGAGACCACCAAATATTGGTTACCCAAAATGCCCCTCAAGGTGAACGGCCATCCACAGCTCTTGTAACGGAAAATCGATTTTGGGTCCAATTGGATCGAAAATGCAAAGTTGGGGTGTTAGTTGTTGAAATTGAAATCTTAGGGTCCTTTGTGAGACTCGGGTGTAAACCTCAGGGGGTTTAGTGTAATTCACCCTTTTTTTTAAACTTCAAACTGAAAAAAAATCATAAATTTTTAAAATTTTGGCACCCACCACTACAATTTGTCGCTAAAAGGTACACTTTTACACTTCAAACTGAACGCCGCTAATGCTTATGTCTTTCTCAGTAAGTTACAACCTTTAATTAATTGACAGATGTTATTTAACCATAATTATATCCAAGATAATGCTTAAAAAGGAAATTTGAAGTGTTTCAAAAATCATCATACAAAGATTCACAATATACACAATAAAAAGTTGGATCGTAACTTGGGTTGTGCAACACCATAAAAGATTGTTGTTAAGATTTGTCAGTGAAAGAACTTACATGTTTTGCATATTTAACAACTATTATGAATCGTTAGAAGAGCGTTAATCATATTTAATAACTATTACCGGTCACTAGAAAAGTCTCGTAGACTTTTCCTATAACACGGTTGCAGTCAAAATTTGTCCGCACAAAGATAGAAACATCAAACATGGGGTCATATATGTAATAACATGAAAGAGTTGGACTATGGCAGCAAAATGAGAGTGATGAATGATGATAATGCTAGTCAAAACTTGCTTTCACTACTTTGCTTGCCCTAATGCTCTTTGCGCCGCTCATTCTTTAGAGACATCAGACAACTATGGCAGCAAAATAGAGCTTCCTTTGTATAAACATCACAGAACTATGAAAAGCGACCAGCAATTGGAGATGGGAGAAATGGGCAGATTTGGGTTCAGTGGTCTGACCTTCACTATGCTCTCTCTGCGGTGTAAGCAAGCTGCAGCAGGTGCAATCTCAATAAGCAAATACAATCCGACCGTGATTTCTCTGTATAACGTTAAGCTGCAGGTATGGCCTTCTTATTCCTTCTTTGAGCCTCTTCTTCAATTGTGTTGAAGTTTCTCGATTGTCTTCACCGTGATTTCTCTGTACAATCAGCTAAGATGATCATTTGTTGGACATCTGTTACATGATTTAAATTAATGCAGGAGAAAAATGTGAAAGTGCTTCCTCTGGGACTTAATGTCTTAATCCTCTGACTTACGCTTGCTCCACTTTATCCCGTTCACGTTAAAATGTGGAGAAGGTGCATTCCAAAAATCTGGGTTTTCGAGGCTTCATCTTAATTTTAGGGTTAATTAAAGGTAATTAACTTGGAAAACAGGAAAATTTAAACTGACTCTAGATAACCACCTATGTTACATGGGCTTGGTCTCGGTATCCGAATCGGATGTGTTCGAATGTCGAACTCACCTATTTTAAAGATTTTAGGATACGTAGACACGGTCCAAAAGTTGGACAAGGGTACTCGAAAAAAATTGTGCTTAATATAAGTATTGCAATTGTATTCCTTTGGTGTAGTGCATTACTAAACATGTCTATAATTAATTAGTAATAGCTATTGAAAAATTATGAGTAGAATGCTAGGAAAGCAAGGAAGAGCATTAAGATATGTATTCTATATGACATTAGACTGCCTGTGAAAAGAGGTACCTGTTCGCTATTCCTGACTTGTTGTAACTTATAAGTCAGTTTTCGATGGTTCTGGTCAAACGATGACCCAGCCGGTGCTCTTCATCTTGAGATGTACGATTTCATTTGGAAATAACGAGGTTATATGAATGATTATAATTAGATACTTTAAGTTGGTAAACTGAAGAGGACAAGACTAACATAGTTACATTGCAACATAGAATGGCTTTTACTAGTTTTTAGGATCCATTCCTTTGTGGTTTTGCAGTGTGAGGAAAGTATCCTGACATTGTGCACTTCTTTAATGCAACTAAGATGTTGGAATTTGATCTCAATTCTATTTCAAACCTCTCCAAGAGGTCCTCCAGTCGATCTCTGATGTCTAATGCTTATGGCACCACTAATATTAAAAGTCAGTTTCCTACCAACAATTGTACACCTTAAGTAATACGATATTGTCTCCAATGTTACGCATATTAAATTTTGTATGCGCTTTCTGCATGGACTTATTTATCCTTTGGACAAGAAAAGGTAGAACTTCCAGTCGAGAGTATGACTGCAATAGTAATGATATCAGAGCATTTATACTTGTCAGAAGCAACAATCACCGTCAATTACCCAGTACACAAGCACACACATATACATGCTATATGAACTTTAACTAGGCATGTATCGGATAAAGAGGAACCTATAGATGCAGTGAGTGAAGGGAATTCATTTATTATCAATATTACTTTTTGTTGCTAACCAACATTAACAGATCGAGTAAAAGTAAAGCTCTAAGGTACTTCATTAACCACAAGAAAAGATATTTCATGGTGGTCATAGAATACATTCTTGTAAAGTGTTGGTGCTTCATTCTCTTTCACTATAAGTTTTTTTTTTTTTGGTTCTCTGGAGCTTAGTAGTAGGAAACTCTTCATGTGTTGACGCTTCTCTTTTGGAAACTCGCTTTTGCGATCCCAAGTTAAGAGTTCCATAGGATCCCGTCCCAAGCTAAGATGGGAACTCGATCCCGTCAGCTGGACAGAGAAGAGCATGAAACAAGTGAAAGAGTACCTGAAAATCAAGCCTTTTTTGACTCAATCCCTTGTTTTCCCTCTTCCTTAAGACCTTAAAGCCTCCTTGTCCTTTGCTGACTACCCTCAATCGTGAGAAAGTGCATGTCAATTAGTGCTCTCTTTCTCTCTTCAATTCATTTTTGGCCCTATGTCTAATACTAGTAGATAGGAGATGTGTCGCCTCGAAATTTCTTGAGAAGTGAGCAGCTGTGGCAGAACTCTGGTAGCCACTTGACGTGTTGAGTACAAAGTAACAATTTTCAAGGAAAAAAGTATATACACCATAATTAAGGCTCCGTTTGAAAACTGTCGCGTGCGACGGTGAATCAACGTACGTTAGAGTAATAACGTACACGCGACTCACACGCACAACATGGGTGATGATGCTAGTTACGTCCCCGTTGTGAAGGCAAAGTATCTTGGGGAGAAGTTTAAAAGGAAGATCGTTGAGAGCCCTGATTTCAGCCCTAACAAGATTCAAACCATCTTCCACGAAGATCACAAGGTTCGTATGTCTTACAATCAGGCTTGGAGCGTGGAAGAGTGGGCTAAGGCTAGCATTGAGGGCGGTGTTCTAGCCCAAGGTTATGCATAAGTTCCATGGTTATGTGAACGCATGACTGCTGCAATTCCTGGGACACGTGCAACGTACCGGACAGCAACTGAAGACATCACAGTTCAATCAATTGTTCGTAGCTTATGGTACGTCCATAGCCGGTTTCCATAATGCATGCAGGCCCTTGATTTTTATGGACTCCTGCTTTCTCAAGAACTTCTATAAGGGTTGCGTTTTCTCTGCTTGTGCTTTGGACTCGAACAACGGGTTGTATCCGTTGGCATATTCCATAGCATCCGCCGAGAACAATGTTGATTGGTATTGGTTTCTGAGTGAGCTGCGAGAGGTGCTGGACAAGGATACCAAATTTGTGTTTATGACGGACAGGAACAAGAGTCTAGTCGACGGCATCGCCAAGCTGTTTGGGCCTGCTTGCAATTCCCATTGTCTTCGTCACCTAAAGGAAAACTTCCGCAAATACTTGGTGAAGAATAACGGATGGAAAACTAAGAAATGCAATACGGTATTGGAATTGTTGGACAGACTTGCGAGAGCCCGTGATCATAGGCAATTTATGCACCACTACGGTGAGATGTGCAAGCTGGACAAGAACTTTTCCCTTTGGCTCGAACAAAACAAGCCACAGCATTGGGCTAATGCTTATTTTCCCTTTAGAAGGTGGGATTGGTTATCCTCAAATCCAGCCGAATCGTATAATGCATGGCTTGGTAAGCATCACCTTCGAGAATTAAAGTGGCGTGCACCTGTTGGTCCCCAAATTGAAGAAAATATTGAAAAATCTAAGAGCAGAGCTCTTTCCCTTATAAGCAGGTGTATGTTCAACCAAACATTCACGGTCTCTGACAGCCATAATAACAACTATGCTGTGGATTTGTCACAGGGATATTGTAGTTGCCAGGAGATGGAGTATACAGGGAATCCTTGTCCACATGTCATGGAAGTCCTTCCCAAGTCCGGGATAAGCGTTTATGACCTTGTCGACCCCGTCTTCCTGGTTGACCAGCAAAAGCTTTTGTTCGAGCATCAAATTCCTCCTGTTCCGACCTTCGATGAGCCGACATTTGACCAGATCCAATTGGACATCGAGGAGGATGCTAGAATAGGCAATCCCAGAGGCCTCTTCCTCGTGCAGCCACCAAGAACCAAGCGGCCTGCAGGTCGCCCACGCACTACTCGGATAGAGTCGCAATTTCAGGGCAAGAGGATTTCCCGTTGCTCGCGTTACAATCAATCTGGTCACAATTGTTCGAGTTGCAAGAGTGCAATAAATGAAGCGGGCACCACCTATATCACAAACAACCAGGAAGTCTAACTGGTTTGTGCCTTTTCATTTTGATCTTATCTGATGTCTAGCTATTGTTTTATCCTCTAATCTTCCATTGTGATGCGTTGAATTGATACATTGGCTCAAACACGCCCTGTCCTTCAAAGCATTTCATTTAATCATTCTGCGCAACTCTGGGGAATGCACATTAAATCTCATTTCGAATACAGTCCTGAATTATGTTTAATTAAGCCTGCTTTGTCTCTACCTACATAACATGTCTTGTCCTGTTTACATAGTTACGTAAGCATGTCAATATATCTTGAAACAGGTAAAATCAGAAGTGCAAAGGTGTTATGCTTTAGCCCGTGAATGCCCCATCGTTCAGGGGCTCTCACAAATATAACATTGGCCTGTTAACCCAAATAGAGGGACGGTCATTGAGTCCCCAACTGCACTGTTGGGGGCTGTCAACCCAGGTGCCTAGTTGGCGCCGAAGATGGCAGCACCCGTGCGCTATAGCCCCCTCTTCTTAATAGATAAGAGCCCACAGTTCATATGTAGTTCAACACTGAACCACCCGGGCCGGGTTAACTATGGAACGAACCAATTACTAATATTTAGAAGGATCATTAAAATGCTACCCATGAGTAGAACAAGAGACGCATATGTTGGAATGTACACAGTTGAAATTCATAAGCTGTATGCAAGCGCTGTAACTTGATTCATACGTTATTATTATTATGTGCACCCTGTCAACCTTTACGCTAGAGTTGTCGTCCATCTTTACGATTATTTTCCATTGCCTTATGTAATTGATGTTAAATTCTTCCAAAGTGCTTTTTGGTTATGAAAAGCCAGTCCTTTTCAATATTGTTGCTAGTTGTCTTGAATGAGGTAAGCTGTCATTGGCACCAGTTGGTGAGTTACATAGCCTTGAATGAATATGTCCATGGTATTTTGCAAATACCGTGGACTTTATAAGAGTATATGCTTAGGATGTGGTGCAAGCACGGATGCCCATGATAGGGGTCGGGATGGTAATTAATTGTTCAAGCACGTGATATGGTATCTGATTTGGAACCCGGATGAGAGTAGTGGACCTTATAAGTATGATGCTGGACGGCAGGGGTATGCTTTGAATCATTTATTCGAAGTAAACCTAATATTGCAAATATGTCATTATGGGCAGGGGTTTTGGTTGGGCTATGAATTGGAAGACATGAGATTGCATTTTTTGTTATATTGAGGGGATTAGGGACAAGCATATTGGGGTATGCAATATTAACGGGGGCCAGCGTATATTTGACCATTGAGCCACACTTTGGGCACTAGTATGTGTCTTTTTCTGGTTATGCTTTGTTTTTCAAGTCCTTTTTGTTTTTCATTGTATGTGACAACGTCACTCAGTGGCTATTTTCAGTTTTCACTCTCTTTACTGTGGACGAATAATGAATCACCCATTTGATCACTTTTCCTGATTCAAGCTTCCACTCTTTACAGGTTGTGGGCGTGAATTGTAAATATTGATGTAAATCTGGAAAACTTTTTGAAGATGGCCTAATTTTATTATGGGTCACACTGAAGGGGTACTAAGGAGGTCATCAACCGATCGAGAAGCATGGCAACAATAGCAAGCTGATCCATAACGAAAGGCTCAAGTAGATATGACTGTATGGTATAGCAACTGGTGTTGCCCTGGATCTTGTTCTGGCTTTTGCAGACTTGCTTTGGTGTACATATTGCACCAGTTTTGCTATTTTGTAACTTATTCAATATGTTTGTGGAATTATGGTAATTGCCCCGTTAAGCTGTGCATTTGGTGCCCAAGCCCCCGTCTTCTTACAAGATGCAATCCTCTACGTCAAGGGGTAGAGATTTTGACATGTTTCAGTGATATTTTTTGTAATCAAACTGTCGTACGATACTAGCAAGCGATGTGTATATATCATATTATTAGCTTCAGTTAATCTTGCTGGCAAAGATTTCGCATTACATTTTTACCATTCCTTATATATGTACTCAAGTATATCTCCCTTCCTAAAAGCAGGTCAAATGAAAGACGTGGTTTCGTTAGTCGGGTTTTATGCTGTCTAAATTTCGGTGAGGATTATTGCCTTGAGACTGTGCAAAAGTGCATTACAGCGTGAATTTTAGCAGTGCATGTTACTTGTTTTTTCCTTATGACTCTAAATGGGTTCTTAGTTGTGGGAATTTCTTATGACTCTAACTGGGTTCTCAGTTGTGGTTCCCACGTGAAATTTTTGTTCTACCAGCTTGTAGTTTTACCAGCTTGTAGAGTGGGACCATGGGGCTGAGAAGTGATATGTCAATGTTGACATAAGTGAGTTTGGTGCAGAGACATGTGAAAATGTTGTCCGGCAGCTTGTATAGTTGGAGCACTGGGCTCAGAAGTGATATGTCAATGTCAATAAGTGAGTTGATTGCATTACACTTCCTATTCCATAAAGTTGCTTGCAACGCTTTTGCAAACTGTGTGGGGCATGAAAGGCAAGCACCTGCGCAATCAACACAAAAATCCAATTGAGCAGTTGATATGTCTTTGTTGCTAGCTTCTTCGTGGCCTGACTACTCTCGTTCGTACAAGTCCTTGTATGCAATAATGCAAGAGACTTGATGCTATGAATCATGTCAGTTTGAGTTAATGTTCACCCGTATGTTATAAATGTTTGCAGATCCCCTCCTCTAGGTTGTGTATTATTAAACGAGGTCCTTTGGGGTCAAACAACACTCACCTAGATTCGGCCACATTACACAAAGAGTTGTACGTTGTGTTTGTGAATTTTCTTTTCCATCACATAATATTGCGTCCCCTCTTCTCTCCATTTTGAGTCCTACTTAGTTATATGCCGCACTTTTGGGTTGTCCCAGTTAAGAACCACGACCTTCTGGAATAACTGAATGGGAAGATTTAATCTCATTTTGTTAGTCTAATTGAAACACAATTGCACGAACATAAATGTCGGAGAACTAGTGTATGGTTGGGAAATAGTGGTTCCAAAGGGAAAGCACGTCTTCTTACAAATTCGTGCTTTGAATCAACTTCAACAAGGGCTGAATAATATCACTCGCCTTCTAAATCTCGCTTTTGTAAGTTCTAACGTTGTTGTCATAATTAATACTCCTATTGAGGTCGTGCTCTCTGACCACGCCGTCAATAGAAGTCAAAGCCAAAGTCGAATTAGTTCATTCGGTCTCGATGATTATTTTCCAATAGAGATCGTTGGTGGTTGCAAGCGTTTTCTACTAAGCAAATCTGGTTTTTTTACACTTATTAGTTTAATTCACCGTTCTTAAATACGTTCGCAAGACAAATCGTGTATCCTGTAAATAGGGCGTATTCTTTTGCGTCGGCCTATTAGTACCGTATTGCTAGCACAATTTGAGGAGGCATGTACAGAACTTCCAACGACCGGGTACATTACGGAGTATATGGTTGGTCATGTCTTAAATGGACATGCACTGCACGGTGTTTATATATCGGCATGGTGTTGTATGACGTAAAAATATTCGCTGTCTACAGAGATAAGAGGAGAACATGTTGTCTGTACTCGTGTAGATGGTATAATGCGTATTCACGCTTGGTAATTGGTCATGTTGTACTAATCACGTGCATTGACCACTGATCATTGTGTTATACATAACATTCATCATAACATAAAATTTGTCTACACCATCTCAGATTTTAAAAGTAAATTTTATAGAAGCAGCTTAAGATCACTCCACGCACATGCAACGATAGTATAGACACTCTCCGCATATACTGTAACCACCTTCATTCATCTTCATCAGACATTGGAGCATCAGAAATAGATCCAGTTTTAGAACTCATGTTCCAGTATACTTGTGCTTCATTGTTGTTGCCATCTGCATAGCTTTCACGCGCCATACGACGCAAGTTTTGCCTACTTTGACGAACTCTCATTCTATTATTTTCTTCACGTATGCGATGTAGAGCCCGTTGAAGCTCCACATCTGTATTCCGAGGCATGTTGATTGCCTTTTGCCGAACAACGGGTATATCCATGCGTCGTGAATCAGCTATGAGGAGCTCACGTTCATTCAACCGGTAAGACCATTCTGCTTGTAATGTACTAACATAACGTCTTGAGTATCGCAAACTTGGACGCAATGAGTATTGAAATTCATTTTCGCCCGCCCAGTGCCGACCCAACGCTTCAAATATGTCTCGTGGAGTGTAGGACATCTCGAAGATTATAGTACTAAGCACAACATCCGCTCTGTGCCCTTTGCCCTTCATCCACTATAGATACTTATACATCTTTTGATAACGGCCCACTTCAATAAATGCCGCATGCTCATACTGACAACCATGTGACAAATCGCTGTAAATTTCTTTATAGCTCATTGATAAATAGTATTTGCAGCTGTATTAGTTGCTGATAATATAAAAGCTCATTGCAAGTTTCAGTAATCCTTGGACAACCTACATGCGTATTGAGCCAGTGGCAAAAACAGCGGTGTAGTTGATTTTGTCGGATGGATATCAAGTTCTAATTCGGAAGAACCCGTTCAGTATTTTTTGTGCAAATTTGCCAGGGGTGTGATATTATGGTGTCAAGTTGCAGATTCAATTGGGCGACTCAAACAAGAAAACATATGTTTGCTGGACAACTTTACCCCTATCTTTATACTTGTGTATCTAAAGCCATAATGAACCACATGCCCAGTTTTTCACTATACGCGAAATTCGTGAAATAACCGGTAATACCTATCTGAAAAGGGATTAGACTAGCCATGCAACAGGTTATCGGTGACCAAATACTAATATTGTCGGTATAGATCATACACATGTCTACTTTCGGGATCACAAATTCAGACACCATCCTTATTGTGCGCGACGTTTCAATATGTGGCCTCCTAAGTATGTAATTACTTCTGCGCACAAATTCTCGAATGTCTTGCCACTCTCTCCGACATGCCTTTGTCCATTGTAGTCATTATACAACTGAGAAGAATGATGTGCTTTTCACTTTGGACAAAGGCATGTGGTTGATGTATCATTTCATTGGAAACGCCTTGGACTACCAATTAGAGTTTCCGCGATGAGTGACTTTATTAAAAAACACCACTCGTGTTGTCACTTTGATGGGCCTACTCTTGTCCGGATCTCAAACTAGAACTATACTTGACTTGTGTATACGCTAAAGCTGTATATATGCTTGTCATGCTCATGGCTTATGATATGCATAAGTTGTATGGCAGCAGGTCTTGCTGGTAGTTCTAATTATCGGCGACGTGAGAATGTGTGGTTGTTGTGTGAAAGAAACGACGACTACAGAGAAGTGAGGTACACGGATCCTAGAGAGTATTACACTGGTTTACGAAGAGAATGGGCATATCGAGTAAATGAATCAGAAGCACTACACCAAGATCTCATCGCGCTGGGAGCACCTGTGCCGCACCGTCGTTCACTTAGTATGCCGCGTCCTAATGTTGCCAAGTGTAGGAAAGTTGTGCGAAAAATTCTTATGGAGAATAACCGGATGTTGTTGCGTAGAAAATGATTTTACATGCTTCAGCTTGCAGAAGAAATGGCAGAGGCTAGTGTGCCGCACCGTCGTTCACTTAGTATGCCGCGTCCTAATGTTGCGAAGTGTAGGAAAGCTGTGCGGAAAATTCGTATGGAGAATAACCGGATGTTGTTGCGTAGAAAACGATTTTACATGCTTCAGCTTGCCGAAGAAGTGGCAGAGGCTAGTGGCTGACCCTTCACTTCTAACGAGAGAAACACTATTTTAACCAACGATCAGTACTTATCTGATGAATATATGTCAAATGAAGAGTGATATATATATCTCTTTCCACCATGTGTGTCTGGAAAATGACTACCAGTTGTGAACATGTCATTGTAATAAGAGGACCTCGCCCCTGCACAGTATCTCTTGTTTTCAAGCATTTGCTCATGTACTACTCTGGTGTCTACACATGGTGTCCTGTTTTCAAGCATCGGCTCATGTACTCCTCTTGTGGCTACACATGCGATCATCGTCGTTACGAGGGTGTTTTATTGCACCTACGTACCTTGCTTCTATTTACGGACTGTGGTCCCCATTTAATTACTATTTGGGGTACTTACATTAAGATTCTTGCTTATCTTAATTACTGTTGATGCTTGAGGTTATAGTCTATTCACATATATTGGTACTAGGTTACTAGGTTCAACTGACTTGGGCATGTATGAAATGTTCAAGAACTGATAATATCATGCACTTTCAATATGGTCTTGGCTTAATTGGCCTGGATAGTCTAAGTTGGTACACTTCCACTACTGCCAGAAACCCAGACAAAGGATGTTACAGTTTTCTTCGGTTTGTGTTACTATTCATTCACATGTCATGTGCCCAAAAAAATGCATGCTTTCGTACGCCATTATTAGCGGAAGGGTACCATCACCTTCAGATGTGGGGAATACCAAAAAAGTGGAGTTAATAATTAAAGTGGTACAACTCCGCATAACATGGGAGTTCTCAAAAATATTATTCTACTACTCATTCACGCGCCATATTGACACAACCTGGCATGCTGCATATATCCAGACGTCCGGTGTTGGCTTTTGTCTGTAACACCACATTCAGATGTGACGAATACTAAAATGTGGAGTTAATAATTTAAGTGGTACAATTCCACTACTGCAAAAAACCAAGACAGTGGACACGAGAGTTCTTGTTGTTTTGTTCTACTAGTCATTCACATGCATGCTTGACCCAATTTTCAAAGTTCATACATCATGTCTTGGCTTTTGTTTGTTGTTTTGTTCTACTAGTCATTCACATGCATGCTTGACACAAGTTTCAAAGTTCATACGTCATGTCTTGGCTTTTGTTTGCTGTTTTGTTCTACTAGTAATTCACATGCATGCTTGACACAAGTTTCAAAGTTCATACGTCATGTCTTGGCTTTTGTTTGCTGTTTTGTTCTACTAGTCATTCACATGCATGCTTGACCCAATTTTCAAAGTTCATATGTCATGTCTTGGTTTTTATTTCCAAAATTTAGTGACGGACGTAACCCCGTCGCTAAATTCTGGTTGCTACTTTTATTTCCAAAATTAGCGACAAATAAATTTTTTACACCGGAGGTGTGTGTCAACAACCAAGTTTCTGCAAACACACATCAAATGTCTGCGCGTAGGTGCTTGTCGATACGTCCCGATGCATGTAGATTTTCCTAAATCTACAAGCCTCTTTAATTTGTAGATGCTCCACTACCTTTTCCAATGGAAAAAAAAATAAAATGGGAGCACCACTTTGGAGCGACAGACATTATACATCTTTTGATAGAAATAACCATAAGGACTCCTAAATACCTTGCGATGTTACAAGGATGTTTTTTTTGGTACGGTTGATCAATTAGCGACCATCATATGAAAAAAGTATTAGAATAACATTGTGAGCACCACATAGATTTGGCTCGTGTACACATGGCCCCTACACTAATTTACCGCATATACTGGTCATGATCCAACCAAAATATGAAATGGTGAAGGATCCAAAGAAATAACCTGCTCTCACTGTGTGAGAACAAAGCGGTCCTTCAAGACACGCAAATATTGCATAAGTGGGTACCACATTGAGAGGTTAAATCGTTAGTGCAGCCACATGCTTTTAGGTGACACATGGGCAGGGCTAAGGTGATTGTAAGTACCTTTATGGGAAGTGCTCGTCTAGTTTACGTGCGAATAATGGGGTCCATGAACAACAAGGAAGCAAATGTGTAGACGCAAAAGGGGCGTGGTGACACCAGTCGTTTTCTATGAAAACACCAGTCGGTTTCTGCAAATGTGCTCGTCTGATTGTGCGAACGCGCAAGTCAATTTATGCAGAACTTACGGGGCGGAGCCCAGCTCCATTTCTTCTCAGCGAGACCACTACATACGTGGGATGCCCTTGCGGGAACCACACAAACACATTGCCCTTACACGGTTGGGATCATTGAGGGCTGTCAATATCCCCCGCTTCGATGGGAACTCGGTTTATCACGTTTCGTCACCTCCCGCTAGGGCGCATCTTATCGGCCCAGACCCTCGTGGTTGTTGAGGCCGTAAGGAATCCGATGCGGAGTGGTTGATGTGTTTAGCGTGAATTTTCTAAGGAAGCGGAAGTATAGACGCAAACTGGGCGTGGTGACACCAGTCGTTTTCTGCGAAAACACCAGTCGGTTTCTGCAAATGTGCTCGTCCGATTGTGCGAACACGCAAGTCAATTTATGCAGAACTTACGGGGCGGAGCCCAGCTCCATTTCTTCTTAGCGAGACCACTACATACGTGGGATGCCCTTGCGGGAACCACGCAAACACATTGCCCTTACACGGTTGGGATCATTGAGGGCTGTCAATATCCCCTGCTTCGATGGGAACTCGGTTTATCACGTTTCGTCACCTCTCCGCTAGGGCGCATCTTATCGGCCCGGACCCTCGTGGTTGTTGAGGCCGTAAGGAGTCCGATGCGGAGTGGTTGATGTGTTTAGCGTGAATTTTCTAAGGAAGCGGATGTGTAGACGCAAACAGGGCGTGGTGACACTAGTCGTTTTCTGCGAAAACACCAGTCGGTTTCTGCAAATGTGCTCGTCAAATTGTGCGGATGCGCAAGTCAATTTATGCAGAACTTATGGGGCGGAGCCCAGCTCCATTTCTTCTCGGCGGGGCCACTACATAAGTGGGATGCCCTTGCGGGAACCACGGGCTTAGAGGAACATTGCCAAGGGGGTTGGGATTATTGATGGTTGTCAACATCCTACGTTTTGATGAGCATTCTTGCCAAGGGGGTTGGAAACATTTACTGTGCTCCCCATTTTCCAACTGGCGCCCACTCTCACCTAAACATGATGTGATCAATCTATGTTACTATTTGTCTATGTAACCACGCTTGGAGTTTTTTAGAACCCATTAAAAAATATTATTAGCGGGTTGCCAGTAAACGCCCCTATGTGTGTAAGACAGTTGTTGGAACAACGTTAGTTGCACGGCGTAATATTGGTGCCATCATTGTTGCGTTTACTAATACCGTAGGTCGTTTGCGCGATGCATACGACATTTTCGAATGGCATTTAATGAACGTTGTACACGGTTTAAGACAGTTCCATCTAATTTCTTTTCGTCCCTTTGTAATAAACTTCCCGTTAGCAAGACCGTGGCCTGCATTAGCAATATTGTACATTTGCAGTAGTCCGTCTGGCTAGTACTTGACTTCGAGCCCGTTTCAGGCCCACGTGTCAGCTTTTGTTGGAATAATTGACAGTACAATTAAAAAAAGCTGAGATGCACCATAAAATATTATGGGAAACCGTAGCTACATGAACGCCCCCATTTTCTACAATGACTTGGGTTACCTTAAGAACACTCCAGGACATGAAATTCCCATTCAGTGGTGAAATACATATAGTTTCCAGTGCCAAAAACACTGGGCCTTCGGCAGAGTTCAACATGCACTTTTGCATAACAAGACCGGCGCTTCCGCACAGCTGAACTAGTTCCATTGTTGAGTCAAAGATGACTCAAATTATAATGTGTGGGTATTGGACATTACTAGTTTCATCTGATGTGAATCTGGGTTGTTGAAACATTTATATACATTTTAAAATAAAATTAAAAGAATTTAATTTATTGGGTGATAATATTTTTGGTCTTCTTTGTCCAGCCATCATGTACGTCCACATACGTGATGAACCGAGGGAAGGGCCACTATTAGTTGTGTCATATAGAACTCCTGTTCGGGTCACCGACTGCATGCTTGTGTGGCTCGTGCGCCGCCTGCATCCACGGCGGTCGTCACTACTCACTGCCGAGACTTCTCTATCTGCGTCCGACCAAGCACACTACTCACTCGATTTTTACACAGTCTCGGCAATCGAAACCCCCCCTCTCTCATTCGGTCTCATTTCCAGAGGACCCTTCTACCGAAGAAGATGTCTAATCGTGGCCGTGGACGTGCAACTATGGGACCCCGGTGCCGGACGAGCGAAGATGGATTGGGTAGGGCCGGCGGCCGCAAAGCAGGAAGAGCGCCTTCCCACAACGGGCTGTGCCTGCAAAATTTTGGCATCTGCCTGATGCCACACCGTCTCCTTCTTCGTGTCTTCTATCGGCATCGTGATTCAGTAGAAATTGACGTTCCAGGTTTCCAGACACGGAATGGGGAGGTGGCCTGGCCATAGGCTGCTGCATAAAATGTGCGGGCAGAGCCCGTTGTGGGAAGGCGCTCATCCTGCTCTGCGGCCGCCGGCCCTACCCAATCCATCTTCGCTCGTCCGGCGCCGGGGTCCCATAGTTGCACGTCCACAGCCACGATTAGACATCTTCTTCGGTAGAAGGGTCCTCTGGAAATGAGACTGAATGAGAGAGGGGGGGGGTTTCGATTGCCGAGACTGTGTAAAAGTCGAGTGAGTAGTGTACTTGGTCGGACGTAGATAAAGAAGTCTCGGCAGTGAGTAGTGACGACCGACGTGGATACAGGCGGCGCACGAGCCACACAAGCATGCAGTCGGTGACCCGAACAGGAGAAGGCACCCTTTTCTGCGGACGCGCCAGGTTTTTTATGCACATCGGCATGACGAACCCGGCCGATGCCCCAGTGTTTTTATCCGCTGACTGTGGATACCTATAGTAGCAGCTAAAACTGTATGCCAGCGACTAATGGCCGCTACTATAGCTAACTTTTGTACGAGAAAAATAAAATTAAAAACCGTGGTCTATTTGAACTCATTCAGTAGTAAGTGAAAATTGACTAAAGTTTTAAATTCTTACACAAATCATACCATCTTCTTTACAATTAATCTAACTCATAAGACTAACATAGGTTGGATCAAATTAACAAATCCATTCAAACATAATAACAAAGAAAGCTTCCAGTAGGCTTCTTCCCAGAGCTACACGAAACCACCATGCACATAACAAAGTTTTCTGGTCCATTTGTATTCAGCCATGTATCTGCATCAATATCAACCTAAAAACAAAGTTGAACACATGTAAGGGATAAATTTCAACTTGCTTAATTTGCCTTCCAGCATGTAAAGTAAAACTGGTGCCACGCAATCGACTTGCACTAAGTTGATTCATATCGCAAAAATTACACAGTGTTCCAGCGCTTCAATATAAGTATAATACACCATAAAGGAAACCTGATCTAATATTCTGCTAGGATGTTAATAGGAGACTGATAAGCAAAATATTGCTTTTGGCATAATCACTTTGGCCAAATCAGTTGCTTTTGCCATTTTAACACCTCATTCTAAACGTCTATAGCACAAGGGCAGCAAAAAGAACATATGGTTAATTTTCTGATACTAAATACTAAGCTAACAAGACTCATAATATGACTACAAAAATTTCACTTTCACTCTTATGTAACTCCCTAAACCGAAACTACCATATATAATTTCAAAGGTAACCTCCCAACAGTTTTTCCGGAGAGCGGGACATTTAGTGCATATACCATCTTAATACGGATCCATCTATCTGTATAGTAACGCTACTAAGATCCTCTTCCTTGCAATTTATTTCCACCATCTGTATCAATTTCCATTTTAATGTCCTTGCCCTTTCTAGAATGATTGCATATTCAATACTAAAACCCCTAGCTTAGGATTCGCTCTCTTGCAATCGAATCCTTTTTCATGCCTACCTTTTCCATTAACAAGATTCTCAAGCTATGAACACTAGCCCTTGTTGTACGAGGTGCCCCCAATGCTTCAATAACAAATTAACTAATTAATGCTTCAACAACGAATCCCCTGCGTTACTATCTTCGGAGGGTGCCCCCAGTGCTTAATAACCAACTAATTAACTAATTTTGCACCCATATGTCTTTGTACAAGGTGCCCCCAATGCTTCACTCACCTCCCATCATGTACGGGGGTACGATAGAAACCACTCTCGAGTCTTATCCCAAACCTCTCAAAGCTATTGCTTGAACTAATAATTTCCTTTATTTACAGCTCTACTATTTGCTAGACCGTATACCTCACTTCAAAGATACATCACCCTTAATAGGGTGAACTAAGAATCTGCAGAAGGAAACAGCAAAGGCTGTGGCAACTGGCAAAGCCTAAAATATCCAGTCAACCACCTGGATAAAGCTTAGGCTACCCAAAAGGTTAAAATCTAACATTTTTTGGATAATTTTTATGGCACACCATAATCACAACACTGTGTCAAAAAGGTACAAAGTAATTTATTTAGTATGAATAGGAGACACTTATGTCATCAAACAGATGTCCAGAAAATTTCCGTGTACCAATAATTGTTGTGCCAAGTATCTCAATTAAAGGAAACTATTAATTTCCAGAGACATCAAATTTTCTGCTCACTCTCAGGAAGAAGTATACCAAGTGTACAGACATGCAAGTTAGTAACTATCGTCATCTTTTTTCGGCCTCCGAAGGTAGTAATGCAAGCAATTTGTCAACACCTACAATAATAGTATACTTACAGCAACCAATTAACTAGGAGAAGCCTTTCATTTATAAGTAATTGGTTCAAATGCAACGTAAACAACACAATTCTCCTAAAATATTGTCATACAAACAACCTGACATCCTTCATAACATAGCAATAATATAAGATCTCAAGCATTGCCTCTTTAAGAACTTGAAGTGGAAGTTGGTTACCTCTTTCTTATAGAAATCCAAGAAGCATTTCATCCTGCCATAAACAACTAATCACCATCAAAAATTTAGTCGCCACAAACACCACCGAGCGGATGTGGGTCAGTTTTTTCTCTAAGTGAAAAGTAACAAATTAAACAAAATTAGGTAAGCAAATAAACCAAATCACTTGAATAAAGAAAGAACAAAAGTATGAATAGGCATATCCAATCAAATAAGAACATATAATCAATACATCTATGAGTAAATAAATAGACTTATGTTTATATTCACATATCTATAAGATCTGTGTACATACATGGCTATATATAGGTATATATTTTGAGATTAGAGAGAGAACCAGAGCCCAAAGAAGTAATAAATGGTTGAGTGGTGGATGAAGAGTTGAGCCCTAATCCATCACTATCTCCATTGTCTTGAGCAGCGGGGCCAAAGGTTGGATTTCCTTTCTTAGAGATGAACTTCTAGAGAAATTGATCAGTCCAATCAAGCGCCCTTGCTCTCGATTGCTGTCCAGGAGTTAAATCAGTGAGGAATTGGTTGAATCTAGCTATATTAGGGCTGCTGGCATAGAGATGCGCTACATGCATGTTTTCTTGTAGTACCGTTGTTGAATTTCAATGGCCGTGTGTGACACAGAGAGAGTGAGAAAGTCATGTCAGAGAGTAGCACGAAACAGAGCGAGAGAGATGGAATAAATTGGGGAGAAGTAGAGATCCACATCTGATTTGGAGAGAAAGATATAATTTGGAGAGAGCAAATCAGAGGGGTAATTCTTCTGGAGGGAGCAAATCAGGCGTGGGGAAAGGACTATAACAGGGGGGCCATTGCCTTGGGGGCAGGGGTAATTTGCGAAGAGGAAATTAAAGGAGTAAAAAAAACCCATTTTTTCCTAACATCTTCCCTTGTTCAGAAATGTAAAAAAGTTGCCCCACTTTTTCATAATTTTTGAAAACAAACCCACCTTCTATTAAGTTTTTACCCCAAAACCCATCTTTTCCTAATTTTCCCTTGCGGGAATGTCTGTAGGGTACCCAGCACGCAACACATGTCGACAAGGACACGTGGGCACGTCCAATCCCACGTGCTGTAGACGTTATGTGTCACGGGGACACTACCCAGAAACCGTAGAAAGGCAGGTGGGTGCACACGTGACTGTGGGCACATCCAAAAAAGGTACACGCCTTCATGTACTAGCTCTGTTTTCACTTTTGGATATTACTCCATATAATATAATATAATATAATGTAGTTATGGTGGTGCCCCAAATTAAAGGTCCTTTCCCCTCCTAAATAATATCTCTTCTGTAATGGCGGGGCTTACTTTGTCTCCTTTTCTCCTCCACTCATAGAAAATGTTACTCATTTTGTATGAACTTTGCATATGTATAAAGATATTTTCTTTGTGTATATATACAGACACATGTGTGCAATTTTTGATAACAGGAATTTTTGTAGCTTCTTCGGGGATCTAAGATGTTGCCTTTACCTGCATTTGCACCTGCACCTGCACACGCATCCTCCTCTGCATATCTATAATGTGTGTGTGTGTGTGGAGTGGTGAGATAACAGAGCAGTAGGTGCAGGTGACTGGTGCAAGTGCAGGCTAATGCCATTTTGGGTAATTTTTGTTCTCTTAGTAATGCATAACATGGCACGACAATGGCCGCCCTGTTTCGTGATACCCTCTCTCCCTCCCTCCCTCCCTCCCATACATTGGGAATATCAAGGGTTTTGTGACATATGTTTTCGTTTGCAGCAATCTAGAGGGATTTTTGGAGCTGTTAAGTCCTCAGTCCAAGGTGATAAACCTCTTTTGTCTCCGGAAGCTAGTGAAGGTCCCCTGTTTAGCTCTATCGTAGACCTAGTAGAGATTTGTTTAGACTAACATTTCACTCCAAAGGTTGTTTCGGCCGGCTCCAAGAGGAAAAGATAGAAGAAGATTGGGTGATTGTGGTCTTGTTTTGAACCTCCGCCATTGCCCAAAATTGAGGAGTTTTGAATGATCAGTGATGTACCCTTCATTATGCCAGGAACTAACTATGATGTTTGAAGAACTTGGAATACTTTATGGGGGTTTAGAGTTTTATTCTTATCTTCTAAGATGATAGTCAGAAGTACTTTTCTCGCAGTTGAGGGTTGTTTACAAAATGTCACACGGAAGTACATATTAAAAGTGCAAATTGTATTGCTAAAATTGTAAACTAAAATTAACTCCTGAAGCTGTAGTTTGGTGGGAATAAAATTAGACACTACATGCGTTACGCAGCACAAAACTGTTGCCGAAGTCTCATTTTTGTTCTACTACCTGGTTTGAGCTTATGTGATGATGTTGAGCTTGATCAATGTGCCTTTGTCACATATGTAATTCAGAACTCTAGATTGGGTGCTCAAATGAGACGATGCATAATAGAAGATTGGAAAAGTATTTACCAACAGCCTTAAGAACATCATTTTGATCCAAATTGATTACGTTAAACACATATTGTGGGATACTGGTCATGATGGCAGAAGGCTTCTGACCATGGTCGCTCATTTTTGTACTTCTAGTAGACTTATCGGCTTTAGTAAAATTATATCGCAAGACTTGATCTGCATAAGGGCAATGAAAAGGCATGTGATTTTACTGATTTGCGAGAAGTTAACTTCTATTAGAGTTAACATTTGTAAGTTCGTTCTTAGAAAGCTTATGCCTACTAGTCCCACATACTACTGCCCACATGTTTGATACTTGATAATAAGATGGGATCCTGAAGCATTTCAAGGGTGTTTACAAAAGTGCAGATGGGTAGCTAAATTGTAAATTAAAAAATTACTCCTGAAACTATACTTTGGAGGGAATATAATTAAACAGTACATGCGTTGAGCAAAACTGCTGCCGAAGTCTTATTTTGTTCCACTACTTGGTTTCAGCTTATGTAATGTTGTTGAGCTTGATCAATGTGTCTTTCTCATCCTCTACGTACAGGTAATTCGGAACTCTAGAACGAATGCTCAGAAGAGCTGATGCCTAATAGAAGATTGGAGAAGTCTTTACGACACTCTTAAGAATCCAAAATTTTGATCCAAATTGATTATGTTAAACATCTAATGTGTGTTACTGGTCATGACGCCACAAGGCTTCTGGCTATAGTCACTAATTTTTTCACTTCTAGTAGACTAATCGGCTTTATTAAATAGTTGCTAGACTTGATCTAAATATGGGAAGTAATAAGTTCATTCAGCAGGAAAACCTATAGCGCTTGGCCATAAAGGGACGGATCTAGGCATGGTCAACATAAGGTCTGAAGTTGATTTTCTCACTGTCCAAGCTCAGATATCAAATACAGTTGGAATAGAGTCATTAAGGAAAGAGTATACCTCATGGCCTTCATGGCAAAACAAGCTACATGCGGGGCAAACTCCAGCACTGCACATCAGGTGTGCACGTTAATTACGAGATAATTGCCTGCCTCTTCATATAACGATTTGCACATCTGCATTCATTACCCTCATCACCTCCTAACATGTGCATCTGCTTCCTACACATTGTGCACACACTCACAAGCAAGTTCCTAAATCATTTCAACGGAGAATGGTAAATCATGAAGCCAAAGTCGAAAACAAGTGCACACACAAACACGCATATACCTGATAAGACAAATGCGTGCACACATATACATAAACACACAGATACACATTTATAAGTTCATTCAAGAGCTAGTAAATTTATGTAGTCCTCTCTAAGTAGATAGCCAAACAGATAGTATGCCAGATTCAAAGAAATACCAGACCATTTTACCCCAGCAGGGTAGTAAATCTACTTTCCCTGCCCCCCAAGTAAGGAGGGTGTGGAGAACCTATAGCGCTTCAACACGTGCCATAGCACGTCAACACATGCCCTTTCGTACGTTATTCCAAGTTAAACATTAGGCGCTAAATATGGTGATGAGAAAATTTAGCGGACACATAGAAGGCGGAAGTTAAGGTCAAGTTATGCAATATATCCACCCTACACTGGTAGACAATACCAGCCACTCTCCATATACATAACTCTCAATTCTCATGGACTGACAACCAATCCACTAATTAAAAGAAAGCTCTATGGGCAGAATCTCAACCAAACCGGCGTTCCATCGGACTGACAACCACACCATCCTGAGTACAAGTCACGCTCTTCTAGCGGAACAACAAACCAAAATTGTACAAAAAGCCATATGGACCTTATTTCCAACTCACCACGTAGATATCTAGATAGGGAGGAAGAGGACGGAGCAATAACAGAGTTGTATGGCGAAGATTCTCCCCCAGCAAATAGAAGCTATACTTTGCCTCTGCTCAGCATTTCCAAAATGTCCTAAAAAAATTTCACCTGACAACAAATTACATACTTCAGGGCTGTGCAACTAACGTATGGAGGAATTTCATTGGGTGAAAAAAAAAGAAAACCTTAAGCATTGTCGTGGCCGATCAAAACGGATAGCCAAACCGATCCACCATCTCCAGCATAAACCGTTATATCTATTTGCGCCAGACAAAATGATGCAGAAGAATGACACAAGGTTTTGCAAATGCAACCTAGCATATTATATCACCAACATTACAACAATGAGTCGGAAAAGACAATGTACACCATGTACACCCCATTATCAACTAACATGCCTTTAGGGTTTGCTGATCTGCTCGGTTTGGGCAAGAAGTCGCGACCTCTCAGTGTTACGCTCATGGAGTAATAAGCCGACGACTGTCTCCCTCCGAAGCATCTCAACCACACCTCTGACACACAATCACAATAAAGGATTAAAAAGTGTGCCGAGCGTTAGGCAGTTTGTTGACTATACAATTGTACTTGCCGGGTATATACCCACTGGAATTATACTCACCGGATCCATAACGAAATCCATTTCACCATACCAATGCTCCAAATATTTTATCAAGTACATACCACAGTGACACCTACAGAAAAAATGGGTTAAAGTTCTACCAGACGTTATTAGTAACGACGTAGACACACGGTGTCAACTAAACTGGGGAATGCTATCAAAATGCTTATGCGAAAAAACTTTCCACATGACAGTTCTACTCCATTGCAGATTGTATGACGTACGGGTGCAATTTTAGATGACATGTTGTATCCGAGCCAAACTTGGCAAAGTTCGTAAATCGTACCGTATAATAACGTACACTAGATGTTGGCATGGAAGTGACATCAGCCTTACATGAAGTAGGTTGGAAGGATGTGTGTGTGGCAAAAAAAGAAAGGGGGCTTGGCTTAAGAAACATCCACGAATGGAAATCCAGCTTCCGTGGATACTAACATTTTCGACCTCGCCGCCAAGAAATATACTATCTACCCCACACTGTAAAAGAACGTTGGACCTCATTCCCAACTCAGGCAGACCGGGGGTCAAAATACAACCGCTCAATTAGAAACTAAAAGGCTCTAATTTGTAGGGAAAAAAAGGTTATGATTTCAGCCAGGAAGTTGGCACTCTAATGGTCCTGGTGGTTACTTAATATGGAACAAGGCCGGTATATGATGCTGCCGGTGTCTTGACCCTGAAGGTGTCAAAGACTCTTATATCTGGTACGTTGAATACAACTGCAAGGCTGACGTTTTCACCCTGATTGCCATCGCTCGTAGGAACTTCTGATGCCTATACCGTTGACATCGTTAACACTGGAGATTAGTCATCAGAAGTTCTTACGAGTGATGGCAATGAGGATGAAAACTTCAGCCTTGCCGCATCGCAGAGCTAATGTCGGGGATTTTTTTACCTTAAATGTTGACTGGGTTCACTGACCGGTTGTGGCACGGAGGAAGATAATACGGTTTCCTGGGCACATCCCAAAATGTGGCTTCATATTATGGCTGCTGTCAAAAATCAAAAAAAGGACAAGAGACCCTAACTGCACTTGGAGTATAGTAGATGATGATCACTGGGAATTACCTATAGCAGTGGTGCACATACGAGGCCCATGATACCCGATAGGCTTTATTTGCATCAGCGTAGTTGTAAACTGATATGGATGTATGTTGATTTTTGGGTTTATTCACCGGCAATAAAGGACCTTCTACGAAAATTACAAAAACATATATGGGCCGGACTAAGTAAATAACTCTTACGCAGTGGTATCCCATGGAATACTGGTAGGGACGAAAGCAAAAGATGCCGATGTGAAAGAGGACCTTCTGCTTACATCTACCATGATAAGGGATATTACCCTACCCTGCATGTTCGAGCATCGAAATAACAATTGTTAGCTATTGATGAGGGAACGGATCAGTGTGCAAATGGCACCAGCAGCAAACCAATGCCATTACCATTAGGTTAACGACATGTCTCATTCCGGGAAGGAGAGTTGTACTCGATGGATCCAAGTACTCCATGCCACATGTGAGGAGATTGAAGGAAAAAGCCACCCAGTGATTACTTTTCCACAACATAGGCGTTATGAGCTGAAACATCCATATGAAGAACAGTTAAATCCATGTGAATATATCATGAGCGTGCACAGAAAATGAGCCTCCTAAGTCCTTCCCAAGATCATTTAAACATGAGAGGTTCTAAGAAATGTATTCAATTACCATCTGGCAGGAGTTGAGGTTCCTCTTAATCCGGTTCGACAGATAATAGTTCTAAATTTTTTTCCGAATTTCGTCATCCGTCCGAGAGGTTGAGAGGTAAGATATAACGCTATGCTATAAGTTGCAAAGTGCATCGTGTTAATACAAAACGTATTCTGCTCACACAACAACTATTCATGTCGTAGTCCAGTCGTCATTAGGTATACTTCTATGAAACTGGTGAGAATGAAAGAGCGCCAAATGTAGAGGTGCGTACTGCAAAGAAAGTGGGAAAGATGTATCGCTCTAGCGGGCCATTGGTCTCGGCGTTTATCACCCTGATAACCATGTCGAGAACCTGCATTGGTAGCCATAAAGTATAACACCGGGCAAATAAACCCACCTCGTCAAATTGTCATTTCATTTAAATAGTACTCACGGCTGCGCCAACCCAGTTATTGCCTTCCATGGTCGAGATATCAAACCTTGTTAAGTGGTAGTCGTACATACTTATCAGGACCTCCCTACAAAAGGCACAAACATATACGTGGGAAACCGATGAAAGGAAGCCTTTAAAATTGAATTCATGGAAAAAGGGAATGCGTTATTTACTATGTGCAAGATGAACAATGTGAATCTTCTGTGTGGAAACATTGTGAGTTAGGACAACGGGATTAAAAGCACAGAGGATAGGTGGTCAATGTCTTAAGAGGAGAATAACTAAATTTAATATTGCGAATTGGCTCGTACCCCGGATCATGGGAGGATGAAAAGGCATAGCCTAGCAAATCTGCCTTGACGGCTAAGCTACATGGCTCATGAGTGGGTGGTAGATGAGTGTTAGCACCAGTTGTTGCCGCGTGCACCACCGGGAGTTGAATGGCATTCAATGGATGGAGAATCAACCTGGCAGCAATCTGGACTCTGTAGTGCTTGACTTCAGACTAACAACATAAGCATTATGTTAGAGGAGCATGAAACTACTAATGAATTTATGTGCAATCGTGTATACTAAAACATTGCGAAAACTTAAATGCAAACAAGGTTTACACCCTTACCGAGAAGATCGCTACACTGAACTTGCCCCACCAATGCTCCATGAACTTCAATGTATACACTCCGCAATCATCACTAAAATAGTTCATAACACACGTTGTTCAGTAATGTCATTAAGAGGATGAAGTTAGGAACGGAGTTGAGAGGAGATATGGTTACAATAAGAGAAGATCGTACTCATTTGTTTGTTTTGGGCACGGATGACTCTGGAAAGCATAAGGCTGAAAGTCAATGTCTCTACCAGATTTATGCCTCAGCATACAAGACTGGACGCGGGCCTAACCAAAGCAAAGGTTAAACATATTATGATGGCTCTACTTTATATTATATCATTTCGACAGTTGTAAGAAATGCCACGGCTGAGTATATACCAGGTGCCTGCGGAAAACCTCAATCTCAGCCAAAACACTGCATCGACCAGAGTCGAGGTAGTCGATGCACCCCCTGTTGATGTTGATGCAGAGCATAAACCAAAGATACTCCCACCAAATTGGCACGCAGAACTGAAAAGGGAAGAAAAATTCAGCACCTAAGGTGTGTAATGAACAATACACCTAAAATGGTTGATATAAAGGCAATGTCAACTGAACTAAATATCTTGGTTTTTAACAGTTAGTGCCATCTAAGGATGATAGCATTTGAACCTTGCAAGTGCACAAAGCCAATTTACAGATAGAATACTGATATGGAAGATGTCAATGACCGAAGAGTATACCAACTGGACGTCCTCCAATTTAATCAGCGGGTTAGATTGTTCAAAGAAGCGGGAGAAGAAGTCGAATATCTCATCGTCAGACCTGAGGTCATCCATGAAGTTGATAATCGAGGACTGCAATTTATGTAGGTATACATGGCTCAGTTTCAAAACAATTAGACCAAAGATATGAGCAATACTCAAGTTGAAACAACGTAAATCACCGCAAAATCGGAGGCAAATGTGTAACGTAGCACAGAGCCTGAACGGTCGGCATTGACGACCTCCGACCACACATCAACAACTTGAAACATAAGGCAGGGGCTACGAGCTGTCAACCGAGTTGTCGTATGCAAACGATGTTTGAACATTGATAACAATAATAAGCTTAAATGGGATATGCAATATTATTCTCATCGCATGGCATCGTATATACATTGCTGGCTTGACAAGATGATTTTAACACTTTCAGTTAGAGCATATCTGAACCTGTCTCTAATTAAAGCCAACTTCAGTTTAGAGACCAGTCAAATCATGACATACCATGGTTATAGAATAGCTCAGTAACTATAAGTTCACTAGATTTATCACACAGAGTGAGCGGTTTGGTTTCTGATTATCATGCTAGTTGGTTATTCGCGTTCTAAATATATAAGTAAGCTGCTGGAAGAGGTATGTAGAGATGTGGTACCTCGGATGATACCGACTGCTTCCCCTGTAGCGTGAGAATTCGGTCCTTAGTCAAGAAGCTTTGAGGCATCTTAACGACAACCGAACTGTCGATAAGAAATGAAAATAATAGGATAAGTAATAAGAACTTCTATAAATAAAATGACCCAACTACCCCAAAAGGCTTAAGCAGATTCATTACCTCGCAGGGACTTCGGACTGGAAGACGTTCTTCATAGCTTCCTTTTCGAGCCTTGAGAGCGTCACCTTTTGTTCACCGGCAAAATGAAGAAAGGGGCTCCTAGTCGTGTTAGAGCACTTCACCCTTCTAATTGGAGCAGACCTCCTATTTGGACGGGGACGGATGATTGACGCATTGGCCGCTGGTTGTTGTGCAATAATGCGGCTGCTTGTCCTCCTCATTTTAAAGGACAACTTTGATAAGGGTACGAGCTGGTCGTCGGCCAAGGAAGAATCATCCATGTTGTCGCCTATCGGAGCCGGTGGTGAACAACGAGGGCTGGCACGTTCGGAGTGAGCAGCTGCATGAGACATTTCAGTTGCAGGAGGGGAGGAGAAGGATCGTAGGCGCTTAGATACACGTTCGTATTGGGCGCCGTCATTCTTCGAAATGGTCGGCCTTTTTCCAGTCTTACTCCTTCCAGCAGTGGCACGACCTGAAGCAGTCCGAGCAGTCCGAATCGCATGCTCGGATGGTGATGATAGTAGTTGATCTTGAGGTGTCGGGCCAACTTCTGGTGGAGTTGGCTCTGTAGACGATGCAGCGGCCTTCTTTGCAAGGATGAACCTCTCAAGTTCTGGCAAGTGAGGCACAATCTCCGCAAGCTTTCGTATCCACTGCAAATGTCTCAAACGTAGTTCGTACAAAAACATAATGGTTTGAAGGTGAAAAAAAGAAACCCAACAGAAGCAAATAACTTAAGTCCGCATATGCCAAAACTACTCCGAAGTCAAAAACTTTAGATCCTCAGGGATCAAACTATTGCCAATGAAGGGAAAATGGGTTGGGTGAGCTGAGGAATATACTCCACTCCTCCGAACGTTTATATGTTGTGGAATACAGATTGCTGGCCTAGAGAGCAGTACTTCACTAGTCAGATCCCCAACAGATCCACTAATCATCACCAAAGCGCCCGAAAAGACATCAAAGGAGCATTTATTACCAATACTAAACAAATAACAAAACAAAAAAAGAAAGTAGCTACGTAAAGAACATTGAGTAGTTAGGGGAACCCATATTTACAAAGAGCAATTCCAATATGATTTCTAAGTATGTGAACACTCCAAAGACAATGTCAGTACCCACTATCAGCTGAGAAGCGCTACCTAAGCACAATGGTTAACATATATGATGCATAGATATCTGAGCCTTGGTACCAATAAATTTGAAACTAAAGCTAGTATGCCTCTTCGATATTCACCTTGAATCTTATAAGCGATGAATATTTCATTCTCCAACTCATGAGGGCTCAGACTTATGGATGATTTCATTTTGCTTAAACAATTAATTGATCTACAAAGCCACCACATGTTCCGCACTGCGATTCACATGGAAGAAATTGAAGGATTACTGACAGGCAGTGGCTGCTAGACAGGCAAAGTAAAGAGTTTGTAGGTATTTTCAGTCTAGCAGAAAAAGGTGTGTCATATGGAGACTGTCAGAGATTGTAGTTATTTCAAATCTAGTCAAGCAGACTTATAAATTATAATATCTTCTTAAGACGAACAAGGATAATCTTGTCCAAAATTTCCGATACCGAGTTTTCCAATGCTTTTCTAGACATAGGAAAGCCATATCATAGGGCAGGTTAGTAAACATTGCCCCATGGTGTATAGTGAGTAAGATCCTAGTGGCAATCTTCTGTTTATCTCCTCATCAGAGTAACAAGGTGACATTGGATACCCTTCTAAGTGCCTTCCAAGTGCGAGAGGTGAGTCACTCCTATATTGAGGAAAATATGGTGATCTTTTCGTATTCCATAATGCACTGAACTCCTTTTCGTGTGAACACTTTACACCTAAAAGATAACCTATTTACACTAACAATAGTGCGGAATGAATAAAATTTCCCAACAAGTGGTAGCATAAGGAACCTGAGGTGTAGAGATGTCAAAGGGCCGGGCTTGGGCCGGCCCAGCCCAAGCCCATCGGGCCTGCAAACGGGCCGGGCCGGGGCCGGGCCGAAGGAGGGTGAAAACGGGCCGGGCCGGGCCGGGCCTGGCGCAGTGAATCCTAGGCTTGGTCCAGGCCCAGGCCCTAAGCCCAATATTTAGGGCCGGGCTTGGGCCGGGCCCAGGCCCTTTTTTTTTTTTTCATGTTATTCAATTTTAACACATAATAATTTACATAGAAAAAATAATAAATGTGCATAGGCCCTCCTCCTTTATTTGATATTATAATACATACTCAGAGAGTCGATAGTCCCGTTCCTAATTTAGAATAGCCCACCACAAATGCTTTTTAGCGACATTTTGCATCTAACGCACTTTAAACCTATAAACATGTAATATCACAGCGAAGTAGATCGGTTCAAACTTACAAAGGAGCGAGACTATCGGTTCCCCAAACTCACGCAATCGGACGATAGAATTGGTATACGCTGGAACCAAGGATGCTTATTACAGCCAAGAAAATGAACAATGCATGTTCGAACTTACTGATACTTTTCCGAGTCTAAAAATCTTAATGCTTCAATATTTTGTTACATACTTCCTTAACAAACACATAATGAAAACTTTATAAAACCCCATTTACAAAAGGAGAAGAAGAGAATTAGAAAAAAGCTGAAGCTAAAAGAAGAAATGGGGTAGGTCAGCAAGCCAAAATATGGACAGACAAGGCACAAACCTGTACTTATTGGGTATGTTTTTAATCATGACAGTAGTCCTAGAATCTCTGCAATTTGATTCCACAATCGCATCTTCCTTGATCAAGAAACGAGGATCAAACTCCTTGCAGTGTCTTGATTTTTTGGCCAAACAGGGTCAGAACCGGGCCAAACCCGGGCCAAATCGGGCCGGGCCGGGCCGGGCCATTTCTGCTGGATTTTTTGGCCTGGTCCAGGCCCAGGCCCCAGGCCCCCTTTTTTCGGGCCTCTACTGTTCACCTTCAGGGCCGGGCCAGCCCGGGCCAAAACTGGGCCAAAACGGGCCGGCCCGCGGGCCGCCCGGCCCAAATGACAACTCTACTGAGGTGTGTGTCACTGTTATTCAGCTGTGACAGATATAGAAGCACTAAAGACTCAGCAATGTAGGGCTGAATAGGATTCTACCATTACTAGCCAAAAACATAAATTTCACCAGTTTTTCTTACTAAGAATATAAGCTTTCACCATCAACTATTTCTGGTCAGTGCTTCAAATTGTCGTAACTTTGGTATGCTCCCTTTTGTTTTTTGTTGCTTTTATTGTTTTAAAGTCCTAGAAAGAGCAGCAGTGACTACTTTGGTATGCTCCATTTTGTTTTGTTGCATTTATGGTTTTAAAGTCCTAGAAAGAGAGCAGCAGTGAATCCTATATATTTTTGTTGCACCCCTTGGAGTGAAATCTTGGTACTGCCACTGCTTCATGCACCACACAGAAGACAACTGGCAACACAATGTCAACACCTTAAAACACAGCTAACTACCTGAGTAATCAAAAACTTATGCGTTGCTACATGTTTCTCCACAGCAGTACACACCCCTCAAACCTGAATACTCAACCTCTATGACCACAGCCAGTATGAAATGTTTGGTCACCTCCCCAAGGGTTCAACCCACACCCGATACCCACCCCGCAGTAGTCTTAAGACACCTCTTACGCCACTAGGGGTTTACGAATGCCCCGGTCCCTTATTTCTTAATAAATAGTGGGACAACAAAATAGAATGGACAACATAAATCAAGAAAACTCCATCGATGTAAGCGTAAACCCTGAGAGCTTCAGGTACCATCTAAACACAGAGAAAGGGGCCAAACTACCCTCTATACATAAGTAGGATATTAAAAGTAGTCCAACAGATGCGATACACGTTTGCTTCTTTAATTTTACATAATGCAGGGTAAGTGTGTACTATTGCCAACAGCCTCATCTAATTTTTTCCTATTCTTCCTAATACATTTGCAAATACCTGATGGATTCTTTTTCTATCTTAACTTGTTATTGTTCAAGATTCAATCCACATGCCACGAATTGGATATCAGGATTGATCAAACCGCTCAGAATGGTAAACCGTTGAACGTCTTCTTCGCAAATATGCTGCTATGTATGACATGGAAAGATTTTCGTGAATGTCTCTCTCTCTATCTCTCTATGTCACACTCACACACACACACATACACATACACATACACATACACATGAACGTGCACATGCACGCACGCACGCAAGGCGTGCACACAACAAACGATCACATTTTTTTATGCATGTAGGTGTGGTAGGAAGATCTATCCTACCGGTTCAGAACTGCTTTGTTAATGCATGTCGTAACTTTAACTTGAGAAATGTTATGTTATTCAGTCGATATGATGCCCATGCTTATATCAATTCTATCGAAGATATCACTTCTTGCTTCATGTCTACATTAGAAGCCCCCACTTCCTGAGAATTCAGATGCTTTTTCTTTTCTTAATCTGATGTTTCAAGTCCTCTGAAAACTATATAGCATGAAACTTCTTCACCTAAAACCACTGATGTGGGTCTTACTCAAGAAGCGAATGGGATACCTCTTTCAAAAGAACTCAACTTGACAATTATTTCATATCTAATTGCATGAAAAGACCATAAACAAAATACTTAATGCAACTAATTCCAAGTAGAGCTTTTGCTATCTATGGGAGCTCCCCAAGTGACCTCCATATCTAAAGATAGAGCATGGATGGGACTTTCTATGAAAGATGCTAAGAACTCAACCCTTTGGTTCAAATGAAACTCTACGGATATACTCACTACAAGAAACAGTGCCTTTAGTGACCGCGTCTGTCGGTCGCTAAAGGTGTCAACGCGGTCGCTAAAGGATCTTAGCGACCGCGTTAGAGCGGTCGCTAAAACGGTCACTATAGGCCAGGTCGTTAAATTTTAGCGACCGCTTTGACTACATTTAGCGACCGCATAATGCGGTCGCTAAATATTTTTTAATTTAAATTATATTATATCTTTAGCGATCGACAGTTGCGGTCGCTTCATATATTATCGCTAATTTTATTTTTTTTAGAAATATATTAAAAATATTTAGCCACCGCACTTATTTAATTTAGCGACCGCTATGTGCGGTCGCCGCTAAATATTTTTAAATATTATTATTTTTTTAAATATTAAAATTAGCGACCGCTTTGTTTTATTTAGCGACTGTACATCGCCATGGCAAAACTTGGCTTGGCCAAAAAAATAATTTATCATTGTTTTACTTTTTACATGTACGTAATTTCTATTGCCCATAGAGAGAGTCAAACGAACGTAAAATATATTAAAGTAAACCACTACTAAGTGCATAGATTTGAAAAAGTCACATATCACATATAAACATAACAAAATTCAAGTGAAAGTTCGTGTGTTAAATTATAAGTTGTTTTAAAAGTTCAAGGTATCACATAATGACTCAATAACGTTACCATTGCTTTGACCAGATAAACCAAATACTTGCTAACCATACAATACTAAAAAGAGCATTAACCGGGTTTAGCTTTGATATTGAAGTCCTGAATGTTTTCTTACAACATGAATAAGTAAAAAACAAATTTACACTTCCCTTTCATACCATGCACAAGAGTAGTAATCCAAAACTCATTCAAAATGGCAAAGTTCAAATGAAAAAGAAAAAGTGGGAAAAACAAACAGGAGAAAAAACACTATTATGTTAAAACGGTTAACCCCTCAACTGCAGTATAGTACAAGTTCTCATTGAAAATCTTAGGAGAACATAGCCATTATCGAACAACTAGGCCGACTTTTAAATTTCTTGAACTAAAGATCTCCCTTTTTCCTCTTTGAGATCTCCAATCTCATGAATACTTACTTTTGGAATTCATATAAAGTGATTTGACAAAATTCTTCGCGTATAGCTTATCCCTTTGCTAATATAATTATGCTTAAAATTTGGTCTCAAAACCTCCAAGAAGATCGACAGCTACTTCCTCATAGTTTAAACAGATTTACAATTTTGAAATGAAATCGCTGTCAAAAGCAAACTTCGGCATAACTAACAAACCCCCCCTCCACCCCCACGCCCGTCCCCAACCGCCCCAGTCCCAAAAAAAATTAAATAAAGAAATTGACTGAATCTTCCAAGAAGATATGTTAAATGTCGTTATTGCGACAACAAGATAACTGGGAAACAACCCATTTTTTCACTAGTAGAAATATCAAGTGAAGATACGAACATCGTGTCAAATACTTCCAAGTTATAGCTTCATCAAACCTTTCTGTTAAGCAGAATTATCAAAACAATAGCAGACATCGAACCAGCAAAGGGGCTGATTCAACGATTCTATGATTGGACTGATTCAACTAAAGAATAATGAAAAATAATAAATAGCAATGTGCAAAGATTTAGTCAATAATTTCATCCATGATTCTGCCCAATTTCATCCACCTACTGGGCAACCCACAGGTGGTGGTGACCTACAAGGAATGTCTCAAGAACCATGCCACAAACCTGGAAGGCCACGCCGTGGCTGTCTGCGGGGAGTTCATGCCTTCCCCCACCACCGTTCCCACCGACCCCACCTCCCTCAAATACGCCGCGTGCGGTTACCACCGCAACTTCCACCGCTGTGAACTAACCTAAACGCAGATCCCCTAATTTTTCAATCAACAACCCACAGATATTCTACCCATAGATTACTAAGGTAAGAAGAATGAGAGAAAATAAAGCTCGCTGAAATAAAACAAGAAAATAAGTGGGAAGAAGACAACTCAGAGTACAAACCTGTCGCTCGTCGCCTGACGTCGCCGGCCTTCGCTGCTTGTCGGGCTCAGAGCAATCACCACCGCTCACTTTCTCTCTCGCTGCTTGTATTTGGCGGTAGCTGGGAACTGCAAATACAAATGTGGCCAAAAATTCAATTTACGGTTTATTTTGACTAAATTTTGACTAAATATTTAGCGACGGCCAATAGGGGTCACCAAATCAGTCGCTAAATCCAAGTTTTCGTTGACCGTGAATCTTTAGCGACCGCATGTTTTGGCAGTCGCTAGAACGGTCGCTAAAGTTTAGTTTAGCGACCGCATGATTTGGCGGTCGCAAATTGCGGGCTCTAAAGCCCCTGTGTCTTGTAGTGACTGACCTCCTACATATCATTTTGCACTTTGGCTTTTGATTAGATTTGAGCCCCTAGTCATATGTTGCGTAACGTATCTAGAACACGTACCATAAAACAATAAAGTTTGATGTACCCATACGAAACTAAGGCAAAACATATGCATATAGTTCGATTATCATAACAAACTGTGCACATGACTACAACCACTCGTGCAACGCTCTGGGTCTTGACAGAGAGCCAACTTGACAGAGAGCCAATCTTACTAAAAACAACGTACATCCAATATTTCAGTTGTTACAACTGAAGCAATATGCATGCCAAAGTACGGAAGGTCGTGAATTTGTCAAAAAACACTCAATCATAAAAAGCAACAACAGATAACAGTCGGGCTATACAGCGGCGCGAACAAACAAACTTAGAATAAACATGTTGATCACTCAAAAAATGTAAGAAGGGGTACCTTTCACTGGCGCGCACCAACGTCGAGCTTCGAAATGCGATCTTCAGTGCCTTTACAGCGACATGCATGAAACGAACCTTGATTTTCTCGTCACGGCATCCGTTACGGCAGCGGGGACGGAGGAAGGACCACCACGTAGTGGTGGTTGGAGGCTGAGGGGTTGGGCGAAAGGGATGGAGGACCGTGCTGTGGGGGCGGTGCTAGGTGCGGGGAGGAGATAGTCGTGCTTGGAGGAGGGAGACAGACGTGTCTCTCGGCTTGGGGGACAGTCATGGTTGGGGGGAAAAATGGGGGTCGGGGTGGGGGTGACCGCAGTAGGGTAGGGGGTGGGGTGGGGTGGGGTAACCTGCGGGGTTCGCGGGAGGGGGGAGGTGGAGTGGGGTAGGGAGAATTTTGGAGGGAAGGGGGATGAAGTGGTCGTCCGATTAGGGGAGAGAATGGCTGGGCGGAGGGCACGAAGTGGGTTTACTGTGGGGAGGGGTATTTTGGGAAAGGGTGATTAATGAGTTTTTGAGAAACCCATTTATTCTCAAGTCACCCCACCTTTCAGGAATTTGAGGAATTGTCTCCCTCTTCTCACAATTTTCACAAAAAAAACCCATCAACCCCAAATATTTAATCACAAATCCCACGTTTTCCTAATTTTCCCTTTAGTTTTTAAAAAGGGCCCAAGAGTTTTAGAAACAAGGCCCGTTTCCAAAAACTCAGATTTGTTGTTTTATATGGTTTTGGAAACCTGTTTTCACGCGTTTTGGAGAGCTGGTTTTAATGAGGTCAAGGTTTCGAGCCTCACCAGCAGTAAAAGATCTATTTTTTTCTCGTATAGTATAAAACCCACCTAAAAATTAGGATTCGATCTCTTTCGACCGTCTGCTCAACTCAGCCGCATCTATAATCTATTGCCCTCCACTCCAATTCTCTGTCACAGCCCACCGCCTCCATCGCCTCCACCAGTCACCGCCTCCGTCTCCTTTCTCCGGTGCAGCCACAAATTGCAAAGTTATGGTTCCCCTTTTCCTCTTTTCAGTTGCATTAATCCTCTCGAAGTAGTCGGTAAGTCATCTCTCTATGTGCAGAGGTTCAGACCTCCACCGCATCCATCTCGCTGCACCCCCGCCGCCTCTATCTCCTTTCTTTGGCATATCTACCACTGCACCGGGTATGTCTTCTACACCGCCTCCATCTCCGAGAGCTACCCTTGTTTGATGGATCTTGATGTGTTAGATACTCTTTCAGATTCTTGTTCTATTTATAGTTGGAGTCTCTTCAATCCTTCACAAATTATAAAGAAACATTGAGAGATTGCTTGTGTTCATAGAAACTGGGTGTTGTGAAGTCGACTAGGATATGAGATTTCTTAAAGGAATGGTTGGTTCTTGAAGTACATTGGGAACACCATTATACCAGTGTATCTTGTGCATATATATTGCATAATAATCCTATAATTCGTTGGAACAACTTTATACCATGACATATGTAGTAATTTGACATATGTAGTGTACCATATGTCAAATGAGCAAGACACTCTAAGCTACAAAGAAAGGTTGTTCAGGGTGTTTAAATTTTGGTAGATTTTGATTGTAAATGTGTGCATGGTTGTTCATAGTTGTAAAGTATTGCAAGGAGGACAAGAACTTCAAGTGGGATAAACAGCTAGG
>JAVXUO010001765.1:0-72716 GCA_033065855.1 Escallonia rubra | reverse complement strand
GCTACCACTGAGTGTAACGACCCGGTCCACAGTATCACCACAGAGCAATATCTTCCTCAAAAAGACTAACCAAGTAGGTACTTATGAGTTCATAAGTAAGGTCAATCACAAAAATCATCCCACATCTGATGTAAAATATCACAATCTCCTCACTTTACGTCTTAGCGTTCTCGCTAAGGCTCGATTATACATAACCCAGAATCTTCATCTTTAACCAATGCGGGATATATCATGCTTACCCTTCGTTGCCCCAACCATCCTCTTAATATGGGATATGTCCGGACTTGTCTTTGTTTTTCCCGACCATCGACAACCTGACTAGATAGCCCAGCTCGAGCTTTCGAGAGTAAGCTCTGTTACCATATGTTGTGTTTGTGACTTCTTTACCACCAACCATTGGCCGCCAAAAGAATAGTATTCAACATTTCAAATTGGTGAATTGGTGACACCAAATTTTGGTTGGCATGTGAAACCTTCCAACAACACTATAACAAAAAATAGCTATGGACTTTTGGAGTAAAAATTATTATGGATTTGGTGGCAACCTAACACATGTGCAATTAGAAAGTGCGTATAAATGAGGCCTTTCATCCATCGTCAAGATCATCTCAAAGTGAGTGAGCAAGAGAGAGTTTGACTAACCTCATTCTTCATTGACAGATAATATTGAGTGGGTGTACAAGGGTATCCAATTAGATAAGGGTCTCGTGTTTTTGGTATTAAACTCCTGAGAGTTATGTTGTACTCGTATCGATATTCTCATAGTACGAAGAAGTTTGCACGCCCCGTGGAGGTAGGCACGCTATAGCCAAACCACGTTAAATCTTGTGTCGAGATATTTTTGCCTTATCTTTTTATGTTACAGTTCTCGTAATTATTATTTTCCATTATATACTAATGTTTCTGCTTTATTTTCTTGAGTGATACTAACACCATCTGTCACGACTCGGTTCACGGCCCCACCACAGGGCATTACCTCCCTAGCCAAATAGGTATTTGTGAGTTCATGGACAGGGTTTTATAAGGCCAATCACAAATCATCCCACATTCAATGTGGGATATCACAATCTCCCCATCTTATGCCTTAGCGTCCTCGCTAAGGTTGGATCACATATAACTCAAAATCTTCCTGTCTAGCCGATGTAGGATATGATATCCCATGTCGGATGTGGGATGATTTGTGATTGACCTTATAAGACTTTGCCCATGAACTTATGAGTACCTACTTGGCTAAACCTTTTAAGGGACGCAATACTCTATGGTGGGGCCATGGACATAATCATTACAGATGGTTTTGAGAACCGAATCTCGAAAGCTCAGGGTGTGCTATTCAGTCAGGTTACTGATGGTTGAGGGAAACGAAAACAAGCCTGGGTATATCCACATCAAGAGGATGATTGGGGCAATAAAGGGTGAGCCGGGTATATCCCATGTAACGATTCGGTCCACGGCCCCATCACATGGCAATGCCTTCCTTAAAAGGGCTAGCCAACTAGGTACTTGTAAGTTCATGTGCAGAGTATTATAAGGCCAATCACAAATCGTCCCACAACCGATGTGGGCTATTACAATCTCCGCACCATATGCCTTAAGTCCTCATGATGATTTGTGATTGGCATTATAAGGCCCTGCCCATGAACTCATAAGTACTGACTTGACTAGCCATTTTGAGAGGGGCATTGCCCTGTAGTGAGCTTGTGGACCGGTTCGTTACAAATGGTATCAGAGCCAACTCTTGAAAGCTCAGGCTGGCTATCCAGTTGGATTGCCGATGGTTAGGAGAAACGAAAGCAAGCTCGCGTATATCCTACATTAAGAGGATGGGTAAGACAACGAAGGGTGAGTTGGATATATCCCACGCAGGAAGATTCTGGACTTTGTGTGATCGAGTTTTAGCAAGGAGTTGTAACTGATTAAAGAAATTACGCGCTTTGCTCCCATGTGATCCTTGTCCTCTTTCAGAGGGGACATGATTATTTGGCAGAGATTTGAAGTTAACACGTATCATTCCTTGTGGTTGTTAACTTCATGGGGAGTTCTAACTCAAAAGTTTTAATCCATGATAGTATCTTCTTGAGATGAAGAGAAATAACTGCGCAGATTTGAGTCAAGTGAGGTATAGTTTAAGGTGATCAATTTGTAATATGATCTTCAAAGTTATTAGTTCATCCATATTTGCAGCATCAGCTGATGGTACTTTGGTGAAGAAAACTGCCATTTTGCACTAATTCATGGTATTAATCTTCTTTAGTTATTTAACCGGAAATATGCTAGATGGACCCATGCCTGATTGGATGAAGACTGCTGGTGACAATATGTGAGTGTTCTTCTCCAAACCTTTTAAGTTACTTGTCTAGAATGTTTTACTAGGGTTCGTTACAGATCAAATAGTTTTCTTAGTCTGAAGAGGTAGTGACAAAATGTGTCCCGAAGTTGGTTTATTGCCATTTCCAGAGAACAATTTGCTGGTCGTGTGACCTGCGAATGAGAGAATATTTTTGGAGATCTTATTTTGCAATAGATAGTTAAGGTTGAGATTATAGCAGACCAAGAAGAGGCCCAGATAAGTGTTGCCTGAGAACCTTTAAATTGTTGCTAAAATGGTGTGTTTTTTAACATATCTTCAACAACTTAGAGGAAAATAACAATTTTATGTTTGAATTCCCTAATTAACATGCGTGAAAACCGAATTCTAATGCAGATCTGACGTTCAAGCATATAAGAAATCACGATTGTGGATCTTTTTTTTTCCCCACTGATATGTCCTTTACTTTTCCATTTTTATCCTGTTTTCTAGCATCTAATGATGGTGTGAATTCCCCAGTGATCTTTCATACAACAATCTTACACTTGTAAGCTCTGGGGCGAAGTGTCAACCGCAGAATGTGTGAGATTACTTCAACCTCTATTGAAACTTTTCTAGTAATGCTGATATTTGAATCTTCTTATACCAGCTGATGTTTGAATTTTGGGTGTTTTTCCCTTCTTGTAGAAACTTGTTTGGAAGCTTTTCAAATGGGGATCCATCGTAACTTTCTATACCTATATGGAATTCCGTCATCATATATATATTTGCTTCACCTCAATGCTTTTCCTGAAAGTTTCTATTATAAGTCTGTAAATAAAACTAACAAAGCTGATATGATATATGACGCTGATTTCTTTTGTCTTTCAAATTGACTTCCCAGAGGAATTGTTTCATGCTTGAGAAACATGACATGCCCAAGAAGTAAGTTGAACATCATTTATCTTGCTTCTCTTGTTAGTTTAACGTTTTTGCTCGTCATTGGTTCACTAGGAAGATGTATATATGGTGAAATAAACTAAAATGGTCAAAGTATACATCTTGACATAAATTAGAAACCTATGGAGCAGAAGGAACTCGGATCTTAATATGTTTGATGAGCACCTAACAGCTTAAGTTAATTGTGCATCTTTTGCCCTTCATTTCTCCTCATGTTTTTTCTGAGCTACTTTCTCTTAGACTTGCTCTAGGTGTTATGATCACGAGTCCCTTAAAGTTACGATGCTTGTTCCGACTTCCGTGTTAAAGCACCATTTTCACAAATAAAATTTTTTTTTCTTCATAAAATCTCGTCTTCATAAGGAAAGATAGAACCTATGTGGCATACACTTAGAGGTACATTTGAGCTACAGTCTCCCATTACTATGATCCAAGCTTAACTCGGATCGCAAGAATTACTATTGACTATGAAGGGCAGATCTTATTATATTGTCTCTGTTTTAGATTGTTGTATCATGTATGTAATCTTCATCGGTATTTTCTACAACTTTTTTTGCACTGGAATTGTTATGGATTCTTCCCCAGAAAGAAAAAATATGCGTTCGTTGATGTTGAGATCTGGCATGTCACAGTGGAGTACTTTGCTTGTCTGCCCCTCTGCCCCACCCCAGTTCGGCCTTTTGTTGATCATAAGTTATTAACTATTCTATGGTTTTCTATCAGAGTTTTACTCTTTCCATATAAATTGTGGCGGAAAGGAAGTAATTGGTGATGAGAAGCCCAGATATGCATATGAAGACGACACAGACTTGGGTGGGCCTTCAAATTTCTTTCAAAGTGGGAGTAACTGGGGATTTAGCAGCACTGGTCACTTCTTGGACAACAGCGATCTTAAAGAGACTTATATTCAGAGTAATACTTCTGTGCTTCGTGGAAACGATCCCGACTTGTACAAAGATGCACGACTTTCTCCATTGTCTTTAACTTATTACGGTTACTGTCTGAGGGACGGAGACTATGCAGTAAATCTCCACTTTGCAGAGATCATGTTCACTGATGACAAAACCTATAGAAGCCTTGGAAGGCGCGTATTTGATATATATATTCAGGTAGATGTCAACATTTCACTTCTTTGATCAGAGGACTGGTGTAGAAAGGGCCGGCAACAATTTTGCTTTTGTATGGAATGGTGGCAGCCACTTCATTCTTTATGATTTCCGTTTGTTATCCAGTCCTTTAGGTTGTGGATTGTTTATTACGAAGATTCAGATCAATGTTCTGACTTTCCTAATGGTATGTTGTTTTTCATCCGTGTAGGTTTAAAAGAGTTCACTTTTCTTGCAGCGAAAACTGGTCTGGAAGGATTTCAATATCGAGGATGAAGCAGGTGGTGTTGGAAAGGGTGTCGTAGTACCTTTTAGGGCAGTTGTAACTAATGGGACCTTGGAGATCCGCCTATATTGGGCTGGAAAAGGGACAATTGCTATCCCTGATAGAGGTGTATATGGACCTCTAATTTCAGCTATCTCTGTGGTTTCTGGTAAAGCTGTGAACATTCTATGAGCTTCTTGTTTGCAGTGGTCCTCATGGGCATCATACTTACTTCTTGCAATATGCCTATATTTTGAAGATATAATCAATAGAAACTATAGTCAAGAAGATTGTTTTAATTGGCCCGAGTCCTAATTTAGGGAAGACCAGTGGATACCATGTGGCAGTGGAAGTTTCTCATTTATTGCCACTAGTTTGTTTTAACATTTAATTTTTTACTTTAAGACATGAATGCTAGAGCTTGAGAGTAATTGAATTTGTTGAGCATTCACTTATCTCATTCAGTTAATTATCATTACACATTCGTGTTCTGTTCAGATCGTAAACCTCCATCAGAAAATGGAAACAGCATATCTGCAGGCGCTGCGATCGGGATTATAGTTGGAATTGCATTTGCCATCTTCCTCCTTCTAGGTGTCCTTTGGTGGAAAGGCTGTCTACCTCGCAAAGATATAGTGGAACTAGGTACTTGGACAATATTGGTATTAATGTTCTTGACTGAAAATCCCTTTGTTGTTTTTCCTTCGTTTCCATTCATAGTACCTACATTATTGTAGTTTCCATTCTGAGGGGTCTGGAGCTACACACCGGTTCATTTACCTTGAGACAAATTAAAGCCGCAACAAACAATTTTGATGGTGCTAATAAGATTGGAGAAGGGGGTTTTGGTTCTGTTTACAAGGTAACCTACACAAGTGTAGTTTCCACTGCTTTACTTCTTTTTGAAGTACTATATGCAGCTGTTTTCTTTGAAAATAGAATCTTCTTCTAATGTACTATTCCTGACTTATATTTCTAAATGAAGGGACTTTTAATGGATGGCACCATAGTTGCCGTGAAGCAACTATCTTCCAAATCAGAGCAAGGGAATCGCGAGTTTGTGAATGAAATAGGCATGATTTCAGCTCTGCAACACCCACATCTTGTAAAGCTGTATGGATGTTGTATTGAAGGAAACCAATTGTTGCTTGTGTACGAGTACATGGAAAACAACAGCCTTGCTCGTGCTTTGTTTGGTAAAGTTCAACCTCATGATGTATTAGGCGCTTTTGGTCTCATAAAAATAGATTATTCTAACTTTTATCACTTGGTGTTTGAAGGCCCAGAAGAATTGCGGCTGAATCTCGACTGGGCTACCAGGCAAAAGATTTGCATTGGTATAGCTAGGGGTTTGACTTATCTTCATGAAGAATCAAGACTGAAGATCGTCCACAGAGACATCAAGGCCACCAATGTGCTTCTTGACAGGGATCTTAACCCTAAGATATCTGACTTTGGTCTGGCTAAGCTGGATGAAGAAGAGAATACCCACATAAGCACCCGAATTGCTGGCACTTAGTAAGCCATTATGCTTTTTTTACCTCATCAATGTAGTTTGTAGCAGCTATGCCCTGATTATGAGTGCAAATGTAGTGAAACCTTCCAGAGTTTCTCTGGAAGAGATCAAGATGTAAAACAGAAAATCCTGATGTGATCTCCATTAACTACAGTGGATACATGGCACCTGAATATGCAATGAGGGGTTACCTAACTGACAAAGCAGATGTCTATAGTTTTGGAATTGTCGCACTGGAAATCGTCAGTGGGAGATCTAACACAACTCATCAGAAAAAGGACGATGGTTTTTTCCTTCTGGATCAGGTAACTTCTTGACCCTTTTAAACAATCTGTTGGCCAATGTTTGGCGTTTTAAGATATTTGATGCAGAGATATTTCTAGTTAAATCATTCCTATTTTTCGCATTTGTTCCCCTTGTAGGCTCTTGTCTTAAAGAGTAACGGGAAGTTGATGGAACTAGTCGATCCAAGGTTGGAATCACAATACGACGAAGAAGAAGTCATGACGATGATTGATGTAGCGCTCCTCTGCACTAATGTCTCATCAGCAGTTAGGCCTAGTATGTCTTCGGTAGTCAGCATGCTCGAAGGCAAAGCAGTTGTTCAAGAGTTTGTATTGGACACCAGTGGCTCGAGTGACATGATGAAGCGCCAGGAAATACAGATGTACCAGCACCAACACAGCCATGGCAGTAGCAAGGGTGACAGCCAGATCCAGAGCAAGCCAACCGATGGGCCATGGGCTGCTTCTTCAACTTCTGCTTCTGATCTCTACCCAATCAATTTGGATTCTCAGTACTGGGAGAATAGGGATACTAATACATTAATGTCCTGATTAGTTTTTCCAAGCCTATACTCTACTCAAAAGAAATTTATAGAACTTCTACACAGTTGTAAGAAAATTGTGAAGCAAATCACTAGTTTGTTTCTGTTCTGGTACTCTTTGATTCTTTTTCGTTTTTTTTAATCTTTTTCCTTAAACGTTTTGCCACAATGAAAAAAATTCCCATATCCCAGCCTGAGAGCCAAGGTTCTTTTGAATTCTTAAATAGCATGTACGAAGCTATTTAAGAATCAAAATCTAACTTTAAAATACTACTAATATATACTTGAAGGAAGGGGCTAAATTGCACTATTTTTTTCCAAAACCACACTATTCTTGATTCCGTCGACGCTCAAACAATAATTATACAACAAGTTTACATATCTAATTATAATAATTTGAAAGCATTTTACTGTTGACTATTTAATAGTTACTAACCATTGCAGATTGAAAACTTATTAGTTACTAAATAAAAGTATTCCCTTCACTATGGGAGATGTCCAATTGCTGGTACGCTATCTGATCGTCCATCCATCAACATACGAATTTGTTTGATGATACATATTATTTTATTCCAAGTTCTCCGCAGAAATACATGTTAAGTTGAAATCTTATTAATTAACACGATAGTGTCGTTGTAAGCTTGTCCGCATATGCGGACAAAATTCTATTGAAAAGCCACTTTCGTACATGAATCCATACAAGATTTTCACTCTCAACCAATCCTCTGTCCCTCTCTCTAAATAGCGGACAAATTCCAAGTTCTCGACGGCGTCAGCCGTGGGGGAGGGGGCGGGGTCCTTACAACTACCTCTCTCTCCCCCCCTTCATCTCTGTTTTATTTTCAAGCTCCATGTTCTTGCTGTATTGTTTGTTTGTATTGTGAGAATTGTTACGACGGTGACCGGAGGCAGTTTGAAGATGATGCTGGTGCAGTAGTCGGAGGCGATGCAAAGATACCGCCATATCTAGTCAAATCTATGTAGATCTTGGTATCGATATACTAGATCTGGTAAATACCAACACTCGAATGGAGGGCTTCAGAAGGGTAGAGATATCAACACCGGTGGTGGCCAGAATCTCACCGGTGATGGCCGGAATCACTGTGGGGCTGTCTGTAATGGTTTTTTCTTTTTTGAAGACTCAGGTTTGGTTTTATTGGGTATGGGTGAACCTTTGGAAAGAGGGGGTGATGGGCCTGAGGTTGGGGTTTTTTTCTCTATGTGTGTGTGTTGGGGGGCGGGGGGAGGGGGGGCTTGGGTAGGGTTTGCTAGGTTTTAGCATTAGATTTGTATTGGGTTTTGGGAGTTGTATTTTAGATTAGCCGGTAGTGTGCGGTCGATGCTTCGTTGTCGGTCTAGATGGTAACGTTTCGTTTCAAATTGGAAATGCTGGTGAAAAAGAGTGAATTATGTGGTGTTGATGGCCCCTTTGCCTGTTGTATTTGTGTTGTGGTTCCGTAGATGATCGAGCACATCTTTGTTTGGCGTGGTTCCGATTGTCCTTCTTGCTGTAATATGTGTTGTATTTTTATGTGTTTGCTATAATTGGTGTTAAATTGTAACCATACGCCTCGACAAGTTACGAAAAGTTAGGATGAAGTGTAGGATATGCTCTACTTCAGTCTAATTGTAATTTGTATTGAGTATATAGGTTAGTTATTAATCAGTAGTGTTATTGATAGAAATTGATGACGTCTTTTATGTCTGTAAAATAAACGATCTAGCCGGGATGGCTTGTAAAACCTTTTATATATAAAATATTAAACTAGTGAAAATTTCTTCCACTCCTCCATCGGGGCACCCTCGGGCATCATCTTCCTCGACCGCTCTTGTGAGTCGTGCAACCATTGCCTGTAATTTTTGCCAATGTAGGTAAAAAAAAGCCTGCCGCCCTAGCACCTACTGCTCAGGCGACTCAAACTCGAACCCCTCATGCAACGCATCTAATTACACAATCAATACGATTAATTTAAAAATTACATTATAATTAACCAAATAATGACTGACAAAAAAGAAAACCATACCAGCCACTTTTCCCATAAGAACTCCCTCATCAGTTCAAACGTCGTATATCTATTCTTAAGCCGATGAAAACTAATTTTCGTTTTTTTCTTAATCTTAAAAAACAAGCATCTAACTTAACAGGTTTTTTATGAGTTTTCTTAAGCGAATGATACAAAGAGCGGCTAAATTCGCATTCTCTTTTACTAATTCCACACTCTTTGGTCGCTAAAAGATGCTTTACTAATACTTCCAACCCAAATATGTGATAATGAGTTTATACGCCATGTCTTAAGGTCAACATCTAACTCTATCATGTGCAATGTGAGACGAGACCACATAGACCGAGACCACCACACTAAGAGATTGCCATACCAAATGGTTACTGCGATATCAATAGTAGTGACGCGTGTTCGCAGTCTCACAATAGGACTTTGACTTTCTAAAAAAGAACTAGCCAAATAGGCAATAGGACTTTGACTTTGACCACCATTGAGACATCGTTCGTATCCAAGGGTTACTCTAATATCAACTGCAACACCCTGTGTCCATGCTCTCGCAATAAATTTCTTCAAAAAAACTAGTCAAATAGGTGTTAACCCCACGTTGACGATATCAAATAGGTGTGAAGACCATGAAAAACATTCATTCATGGAATTGACACTTCCACTCCAGTATTGTCACTAACAAATCATGGAGAGATGTAGCTAATAATTTTTAAGTGCCCCAGGTGGTGCAAAATTTACCTATTTAAGCCAAGTATTAAAAGGAGGTTTACGCGTATCTATTGAGTTATGATAACGGTCCGACCGTTTGACCTTGCTTGATATCTATTTGTCTCGTAGTCACAAGTTAGTATTTGTTCTAATGTCCTTCAAATTAAAATTCACATTCCCGTCTTTCAATTTAAAGTTGCAGTGTTCTTTCATTACCGATTGTAAAAATGAGTATACTGGATGTGGCATTAACTTACGAGACAACAAATTTGAAGTATCATTGACTAGCACCTTGATCAGAAACAAGGGCGGATCCAGAAATTTTAATCGAGGGCCAACAAGGCATAAAAAGATTGTTGGAGGAAGTCGTTGATCATCGTTCCTACTATTACCATTTTTTTGTTTCAAAGAATGAATTAATTGTGCGTGACTTTGACTTTCCCGTCTACAAAAAGAAGCATATTATAATTAGCGTCACTATTGAATACGTTAAATGAAAAATAAATACTCGTAATCGTTTAATTTAACTATTTAAAGTAATTTATTTAACTTGATAAGTTTAGTCAACAACAAATTATTAATCTTGCATGAAAGAAACTTAACTCTTACATAATAAATATATATTACTATTGTGATTAATAATTATATGAGAACAATAGTCACATATAAGTTAACATATTGCAAAAAATTTAACTAAAGAAAGAAGAAGAAGTAGTCTCACGATAATTATTGTGTCGACTCTCATGATTCACATCTACGGCCTCACCATAGAACTTTGAGTTCCTAAAAAAACTAGTCAAGTAACCGTTAATAAAAACTTTGACAATATCTGATGAGGCCAATTGTAAATATTTTACATCTTGTGTGAGGTAAATTGTCACTTACCTTTGTATCACAAATAGATTATGACTTTGATGCACACATAGCCGCAGTGAGCAGTGTGAGATCTCGTCCATTGTAGTACACATAGGATCTTACACCAACACTGTGGCATCAATATTATAGTTATATAGACGTGTAGTGAGTTCCAGCTAATAATGGTTGAATTTTAAATTGCGTATCACATGACGATTAGCTTTTTGCCAAATAATTAGGAGAGCGTTGAGTTCCCATAAGTTATTTAAGCTTAGTCTATGCAGCAACGTCTTTGTTAGAAAAAAATAAATTTTCACACTTACATTTGCTTGTTTACGCGCTAATTCCTTTTTGTAAACATCAACAGGGTTGCAAGAATAACTTTGTTTTTTTTTATCTCGAGCATCCCTTTGCTCTCCATTTTGTTACCTTAGACTTTGTAAGTTTTAAGCATCGTTATGTCGTAATCTCTAACTATATTATTGGTTCAAATTGATGTGGCTCAATGCAAACCGAGTTTTTCGAATTCTCCCTATGCATTCTAAGTGTTCTAGAACACGGACAAGTGTTTTAAAACACGGGCTCTTCAATAATTTAAAGGGTGGGGCTATTTTTGCCCCTTATCTATATAATATATAATAAGCGAAACGAGAAAAATATTGATAGTTTCTTTGCGCGACACATCATCACTCTTTTATATGACACATCGTCATAATTAACTTCTATCTTAGTAAGTCTTATTTAATTTAAAAACTAATTATAATCATTCTAAAACTCTACTTAATTAATATACTAATCTATTCAGACTTCTTTTTTGACAATTATGTTCTGAATATTCGAAAACTAATTCGATTCTTTATAAAACTCAACCTAATCATTATACTATCTAATTAGGACTTAATATTGACTATTGTATTTTCAAAACTACTCTCTAATATGAATATGAAAATTCATATAAATAAAAAACGAAAATAATACTTTAGATTTAAAAGAAAAAATTAATTAAAAAACTAATTCTAATCATTCTAAAACTCTACTTAGCCAATATATTAATTTATTAAGAGTTCATTTTGGCAATTATGATCTTAAAAATGTTTTCTAATATGTTAATTAAAATTCATAGACCCAAAAAGTAACTTATGAGTTTTAGAATAAGAACGTGATCAATTAAGCGAAGCGAGAAAGACAGTGATAGTTTCTTTGCGTGACACATCATCACTTCTTTATATAACACATCATCATAATTAACTTATATCTTAGTAAGTTTTATTTAATTAAAATTATGTCCTTAAAATTCGAAAACTAATTCTAATCGTCCTAAAACTCAACCTAATCATTATACTAACTTATTAGGTCTTAATATAGACTATTGTATCTTCAAAACTACTCTCTAATATGAATATAAAAATTCATATAAATAAAAAACGAAAATAATACTTTAGATTTAGAAGAAAAAATTAATTAAAAAACTAATTTTAATCATTCTAAAACTCTACTTAACCAATATATTAATCTATTAAGACTTCATTTTGGCAATTATGATCTTAAAAATGTTTTCTAATATGTTAATTAAAATTCATAGACCCAAAAAGTAACTTATGAGTTTTAGAATAAGAATGTGATCAATTAAGCGAAGCGAGAAAGACAGTGATAGTTTCTTTGCGTGACACATCATCACTTCTTTATATAACACATCATCATAATTAACTTATATCTTAGTAAGTCTTATTTAATTTAAAAACTAATTCTAATCATTCTATAACTCTACCTAATTAATACACTAATCTATTTAGACTTCATTTTGACAATTATGTCCTTAAAATTCAAAAACTAATTCTAATTGTTTTAAAACTCAACCTAATCATTATACTAACTTATTAGGACTTAATATCGACTATTGTATCTTCAAAATTACTCTCTAATATGAATATAAAAATTCATATAAATAAAAAACGAAAATAATACTTTAGATTTAGAAGAAAAAATTAACTAAAAAACTAATTCTAATCATTCTAAAACTCTACCTAATCAATACAATAATCTATTAAGACTTTATTTTGACAATAATGTCCTTGAAAAAAATTTCTAATATGAAAATTAAAATCCATAGAACCAAAAAGTAACTTATGAGATTTAGAATCAAACGGTCATCTAATAATTAATTTAAATTTTGATAGGATCTGAAACCAATAAAATAACCCTTAAAGGGGGGGGGGGGTGAATAGGGTTTTAAGACTACTTTAAAATTAACAGCCAACAAACCTCAATCACAATAACTCAAATAAACAAACAACCAATCTCAACACAAATATAAAACGATAAAGTAAAGAGATAAGGGTTTAGAGATAAGGGTTTAGAGATACTTGACAATGAGAATTAAATGATTCGGCTTGATATACCCACAAGCCTATGTTCACCCGTTCAAGGAAGTCTCTTGAAAGGCCCTAGAATCCACTAGAATGATCATCCTTACAGGTCAAGATCAAACCTCTTACAATCCCTTGATGCTATGCCCACATCAAGAACAAGCTTTGACAAACTCAAAGCTCCAAAGCTTGACAACCCCAAGCTTTGATACAAGAACCTTTCAATGAAGAAATGTGTACAAGATTTCACTCTTAAGAAGTAGATGAGTACAAGTTGAAGTACTAGAATAAGAGAGATGAGTATATGATGACTTATGAAAGTGTATCTCTCTCTAATGTAAGCTCACAATAAATGCTCTCTTGAAAAGGATGAGAAATCAATGAAAACAAGAGAGATTTGAACAATTGCTTTGATCTTTGAGAATATGAAAGATATGAGAGCTTTGAATGCAATTGATGAATGAAAACATTGCCAAGATGAGTATTTATAGAGCTGGGAATAAATATGACCGTTTGGGGTTAGGTAGGGCATTAAATGCGCCAAACGGTAAATGCAGTCGACTACAATGCCCATTGCAGTCGACTGTAACCCAAAAAGTAGCCGTTGGAAATTCAAATTTCCAACTTGCAGTCGACTGCAATGCAATGCGGTCGACTGTAATACCCTACTGCCCAACATGCAGTCGACTGCATCCCTGAAAATACAGTTTCCTGTTTTTAAAGCATGAAAAACTTTTTATGCATGCAAGGGAAACCTATGGGCAAGTTCTAGGTATACAGTCATCGTAACGATCATCTCTCTATGTCTAGTTTACAAAGACGGAAATAAAAGCATGAAAACTTCAATCGTCGAATTTCCTCTTTGATGCGTTCCGTTGAGAGTCTTTGACCGTGTTGCTCGTCTAATAATCCGTTTGCATGAGTATGAGATTGTTCCTATTGCTTTATCAACTCAATGCATGTTAGACAGCATAATCATCAATGTTAGTTATCATCAAAATCAAATATAATCCTAGGTTAAATAACCGTAGGGTTAACAATCTCCCCCTTTTTGATGATGGCAAACATTGATTCAAATAATATGAGATATATAAGATAATATGCGAAAAGAAGCATAACAATCTCAATTAAAAACCATAAGGGGTCATGAGAAGAAATCATGACAAAACGCTCCCCCTATCTTAAGCAATGTAGGGCTCCCCCTAACTTAAGTAATATATGCTCATATCAAGTCCACACAAATATGAATCAACAATATTTTCTCCCCCTTTTGACATCATTGAAAAAGATCAAGGGTGTGTGTGAAAGTGATCAACGTATGTATCCATCCATGGATAATCATTATAGCCAACAAGGGCATTCAAAAACAAGAAAGCATAAGTACTTGAATAACCATCAAAAGGTATATCAAGACTGGTAATAATAGCACATAAAAATGTAATATAAATCAAACGTGCAGCAAGAGAAGCGAGAATCAAAGTGCTAAATTAAACCAAGTTCTAATAATACTATGCATAACATCCATGACAAGTTTTGAAATACATAAACGAGTCTGAGAGCATAAGCAAATAAAAACATAAATCAAGTCCTAACGCCTAAGGACCCGATGGTGGAGGTGGTGGATGAAAGAAGTCCTTCTCGGGACACTGAATCCCACAATGACCCTCCATGCGAGAAAGGCGTCGACTGAGCTGGCTATGGGCGAGATCCATCCGACTGAAACCGGCATGCATATGCTGCTGCATCATATCTAAGCGTGCGAGGATCGCGTCATATCTAGAAGCAGAAGGACCGGAAGAAGTGCCCGCCTCATGTGTACTCGAAATGATCAACGGAGGTGAATCACGATCAATCCCGTCACCGGCATCTCTATCAGTATCAGCATCAGCATCAGCATCAGCATCAGCATCAGCATCAGCATCAGTATCAGCATCAGCATCAGCATCAACAGCATCATCCTCATCATCATCACCATCATCTCCATCAGCCTCATCCTCGTCATCATCGACAGGGACATCGTCCATGTCAGGCTCCGGTAAGAAGCGGTCATGACCATCTAAAAGGCCCTTTCTACGAAGGGTAGAGCTGTCTAGTACGATGTGCCTAACCTCAATATACTCACCCAGAAGAGGTATGTCAAAGGCAGCAAGAATGCGAGTGAGTAGGAGGCCATATGGTATAGCTAAGGCAGGATGTGAGGCGCTCCTAATCATGTTTAACATGATGAGACGAGGGAGGTTAAGCGGTGTGCCAGAGCGAAAGAAAGTCAAGAGCTGAACGTCTAAGTAAGAGACAAGTGAAAGACCTCCGGTTCTAGGAATGACGTTATGAGCGATGATATGATGGAACAGACGAGAGAGAGGTGGTAGGTCACGTAGGCTGGGCTTGCTCGCAACCCGAACCTGTCGACAATGAAGTGTGTGTCGAAGCTGCTCCTGAATAGTAAAAGGTCGGTCAAACCAATGTGACTGACCAGCGACAGGGATCATTTCTAACGAAAATGAGAAACCACTATCGGGGAGGTCTAGAATAGTGGCTAGACGTGACTGTGAGAATGAAATGCGGCGTCCAAAAACATAGGACGTGAGGGTACATGACTCAGTAGAAATGCTCCAATTCAAATTCGCATAAAACAAGCGGATTGCATCAGGATAATATAGAGTAGTGTTCCTATCAGTGAAGCGATCTAGATGACAATCCTGAAGGTATCTAATAACTCCTATGGTGAAAAGGAATGGAGTATCCAGTCACAAACCTGGAGTCAAAGGGGAAGAGAGTTGTGCTGAAAAGTGATCGGCAGCCTCGCGGGTCCGATATCGATTTTGATCAAATTCTACCGCGATAGGCTCGAGCTCGGGCGCGGGTGTAGCTCGTGAGCGAGATGAACTGGCACGTGCACGTTTCTCTCTTGTCATTCTTGAAATAGTCAAAACAGAGAAATCATAAATGTAAGATAAATGAAGATGCAAAAAAAATGGGAAACATTAAAAAAATTGAGAATAAGATAAACCCTAATTCATGCAATTTGGGAAAAATTAATTTTGGACAAATTGAATGAAATTAACCATGTATAATCGAGCAATAGACACAACTAAGCATGAATCAAGTGATTAAACATGTAATTGCATAATCAATTTGAAGAAATTTTGACAATTGAAAAACCCTAGTTTATGAAAATTGGGGAAAAACGAATTTTGCATGAAAACATGTAATTAAACTATGTAGGAACATGTAATAAGCATCCCTAAACATTAATCAAGCGTTAAAACATATAGTAGCATGCTTAATTGAAGTAGATCTGAAGAAATTTTACCAAAGAGGGCAATTCGAATTTCAAAGAATATGAACAATGTAGGTGAAATCGAGCAGAGAAAGTATGTAAAACATGTATTAGAATAAGATTTGGGAGGATTTACGTACCAATTTCAAGACAAACGATGAAGAAATGAGTTCTAGGAGAGATGAAAGCTGCGGTTCGAAGAGAAGGAGAGGAAATCTGCAGAAATCTGAGATCTGGGCTCGATTTATGCCCTTTTCCCGTAATGCAGTCGACTGCAATTCTAAATGCAGTCGACTGTAATGACCAATGCAGTCGACTGTATTTTCTAATGCAGTCGACTTCAATGCAAAAAATCAAGCAGTCTTGAAAATGATTATGCATATGAATATTGCAATGGAAGTGTGTGCAAATCATAAAAATCAATAAAATCAACATTTGTTTGGAAAGAGAAAAATCAACCAAAGCATGCTATAAGCATATGAGATAATGCTCAAGCATGTAAAGAGCAACAAGCATGTTTATGCACAAGAGATATAACATTTAGTCACATAGGTGAAGACATGCCAAGTTCTCTTCTAAGAGCGGTAAACCTCTTCGAATCTAAAGGTTTAGTGAAGATATCCGCTAATTGGTGATTTGTGTCCACGAAATCTAGAACAATATCACCTTTTTGCACATGATCACGGATAAAATGGTGTTTGATTTCTATGTGCTTTGTGCGTGAATGTTGGATTTTTGGTCAAGTCAATGGCACTAGTGTTATCACATAAGATAGGTATGTGATCATACTTGAGTCCAAAGTCCAAAAGGGTTTGTTTCATCCAAAGAATTTGTGCACAACAAGCACCAACCGCCATATATTCGGCTTCGGTGGTAGAGAGTGCAACCGAATTTTGCTTTTTAGAACTCCAAGAAACAAGAGAGTGACCTAGGAATTGGCAACCTCCACTAGTACTTTTCCGCTCGGTTTTACAACCGGCATAGTCGGCGTCGGAGTAACCAATTAGGTCAAAAAATGAAGTGTTTCTAGGAAACCATAACCCTAAATCGTGAGTGCCCTTAAGATATCTAAGGATTCTCTTGACGGCAATCAAATGAGATTCCTTAGGACAAGCTTGAAATCTAGCACATAAACAAACACTAAACATTATATCGGGTCTACTTGCGGTAAGGTAAAGGAGTGATCCGATCATACCTCGATAGCGCTTAATATCAACATCCTTACCCTTTTCATCTTTATCAATCTTTAAAGAAGAGCTCATTGGAGTGTCAAAAGCATTTGATGCTTCCATGTCAAATCTTTTGAGTAGCTCTTTGGTGTATTTGGCTTGGTTGATAAAGATTCCATCCTTGCTTTGTTTGATTTGCAATCCAAGGAAGAAGGTGAGTTCTCCCATCATGCTCATTTCAAACTCCTTACTCATACAAGAAGCAAACTCTTCGCACAAGGATCCATTAGTAGCACCAAATATAATATCATCAACATAAATTTGCACCAACAATAAGTCATTGTCCTTAGATTTTATAAAAAGAGTGGTGTCAAGTTTTCCTCTTGAAAAACCATTTTCTAAAAGAAAATTACTTAGCCTTTCATACCAAGCTCTAGGAGCTTGTTTTAAACCATAAAGAGCTTTGCTAAGACGGAAAACATGGTTTGGAAATTTTTCATGTTCAAAGCCGGGAGGTTGAGCCACATAAACCTCCTCCGAAATAAAACCATTTAGAAAGGCACTCTTGACATCCATTTGAAAGAGTTTAAAATCTCTATAGCAAGCAAAAGCTAATAGCATTCTAATAGATTCAAGTCTAGCTACCGGTGCATAAGTTTCATCAAAATCAATTCCTTCCTCTTGGTTATAACCTTGGGCCACTAATCTAGCCTTGTTTCTAACCACGACTCCGGATTCATCAAGTTTGTTTCTATAAATCCATTTTGTGCCTATAATCCTAAAGTTTTGAGGTTTAGGCACAAGGGTCCAAACTTGATTTCTTTCAAATTGAACTAGCTCTTCTTGCATAGCAAGCATCCAAGATTCATGATGTAGAGCTTCGGAGAATTTCTTTGGTTCAATTTGGGAAAGAAACGCTATATTAACATGTTGTTGAAGAGAGCGTCGAGTTCTTACCCCACTCGAAGGATTACCTAAGATTTGATCGCTTGGATGATCCTTTTTGTAAGTCCAATCTTTTGGTAATTCTTGAGAGTTGTCCAAGTTTGAAGCATCATTGATTGCTTCCTCATTTCCCCCTTGAGAACTTGATTGTTGCTCCCCTAGATCAATTTCTTTGGGTTTGCCTTGTAGTGTTTCACTTATGTCCAAAGTTCTCAAGTCATTATCCATGTCATCTACATTAACAATGTTAGTCCTCCGAAGAAAAGGATTAGTCTCATCAAAAGTAACATTAATGGATTCTTCAACAACCAAAGTACTTTTATTATAAACTCTATATGCCATACTATTATTAGAGTAACCAAGAAAAATACCCTCAAAGGTTTTGGAATCAAATTTGCTAAGGTGATCCTTGGTATTTAAAACAAAGCATTTGCAACCAAAGACTCTAAAAAAGCTCACCTTAGGTTTCTTATCATTAAAAAGCTCATAAGGGGTTTTTAACAAAATTTTCGCAAGATAACTCTATTAAGAACAAAACAAGCACAATTGACCGCCTCCGCCCAAAAGTATTTAGGTAAACCATATTCGTTAAGCATTGTTCTTGCCACTTCTTGCAAAGACCTATTCTTTCTTTCGGCAACACCATTTTGTTGAGGAGTTCTAGGAGCCGAAAAATTATGTGATATCCCAAAGTCATCACACAAGGCTCCTATTTTTGAATTTTCAAATTCTCTACCATGATCACTTCGAATGTTTGTAATCAAATAACCTTTTTGATTTTGAACACGTTTTGCAAATGAAGTGAACACATTTAGAGATTCATCTTTGGTAGCCAAAAAGAAAGTCCAAGTATAGTGAGAAAAGTCATCAACAATAACAAAACAATATGATTTACCACCAAGACTAGTAGTTGGAATTGGTCCAAACAAATCCATATGAAGTAATTGCAAGGGTCTAGAAGTAGATATCATTTTCTTCGGTTTGTGAGAGACCTTCTTTTGCTTACCCATTTGACAAGCATCACATACTTTATCTTTCTCAAACTTGATCTTCGGGAGACCCCTCACAAGTTCTTTGCTTGAAATATCTTTCAAGTGCTCCATGTGCATGTGACCAAGTCTTCGATGCCAAAGCCAAGATGTTTCACTAATAGCACTAAGACACTTGACATCTTGGTTAGCTAAATCATTTAATTGAATGGAGTAAACATTATTATCTCTACTACCAACCAAAATAGTTTCATTGTTCTTCAAGGATAGTATAGTGCATTGAGAAGCCTCAAAGATAACTTTAAAACCTTTATCACTAAATTGACTAATACTAAGCAAGTTATGCTTCAATCCTTCAACATATAACACATTCTCAATTGAATGTGGTTCCTTACCAATAGTTCCTTTACCTTTGATTCTTCCTTGAGAATTGTCACCAAAGGTCACATTTCCTCCTTCCTTAAGATCAATCGATGTGAAAAGAGATATGTTGCCGGTCATATGTCTTGAGCATCCACTATCAAGAATCCACTTCTTGCTACTAGATTTTGCTTTGAGACATACCTATAAACACAAATCAAGTAATGACTTTTGGTACCCAAATTTTCTTGGGTCCTTGGGTGTTAGTCTTGCATTTGTATTCTTGACCTTTCACAATCCACATTTTCTTTCTACCTCTAACAAAAACAATTCTACAAGGACAATGATTAGTCGTATGCCCTTTCTTGTTGCACCAACCACAATGTGTAAAAGGTGTGCAATAGTTCTTTGGTCGTTTTGTAAGAATATTCAACCTAGCTTGTTGTTGCAAAACTTTAGGAGGCATGGCCATGGGATCTAATCCAAGACCGCCTTTGTTTAGGCCAATTCTTTGGCGTCCAAGCATGACATCCAAATTGTTTTGACCATCAACAAAATTTTCAAGACATTTTCTTAAATCACAAATCTCAACTTGTAAATCTTCATTTTGTTTTTCTAAAGCCAAAGTTTTGGAAGAGATTTGTTTTGAGCTAGGAGTGTTAACAAGTAAATCAACCAAATTGTTATTCACATGCTCTACATATAAATGGCTAGACATGCATTCATTCTTGGCATGCAACTTATCATTTTCCATTATCAACTTCTCAATTTGCTTATTAGCTTCAACAAATTGCTTAGACAAAATAATCTTTTTCTTGAAAATTTTCTTAGATTCCTCATATAAGCTATCATAAGCATCTTCAAAACTTTCATTATCACTATCACTACCGGAAGAAGAGCTTACCTTATCATTTGCCATGAAGCACACATTTGCTTGATCATTCTCTTCATCACTTGAATCAAAGTCACTCCATGTTGAAGTGTGTTCGGCATTCATTGCTCTTTCCTTCTCCTTGTTCTCTTTCTTAGAGAATTGTCTTCTTTTAGCTTTTTCCCATACATCTCTTCTTTCCTTCTTCTCCTTTTTGTAGATGGGACAATCCATCTTCATGTGTCCCGGCTTGTGGCATTTGTAGCAAAGCCTCTCTTCGTTGCTAGCATTTTGTTGCCTTCTCCCATCATTTCTTCTAAATCTTAAGAACTTCTTGAAGTTCTTTGCAACCAATGCCATATCCTCTTCATTAAATTCTTCATCATCATCACTTGACTCAAGGTTTGAAGATGAAGCTTTAAGAGCAATTGATGTAGGCTTCTTCTTGACGTCCTCTTGATCAAAGGTCTTGAGTTGCATTTCGTACGTCATGAGTGAGCACATCAATTCATCAAGAGGAAAGATGTTGAGATTCTTTGATTCTTGGATGGCGGTAATCTTTACATCCCAAGTTCTTGGTAAGGACCTAATCATTTTTCTCACTAGATCACCATTAGTGAATTCCTTACCCAATTGCTTCAAAGGGTTCACAATGTTAGTAAAACGAGTATTCATATCCGTAATAGATTCATTTGGAAGCATATGGAATAACTCATAATCTCTATACCATAAACGCATCTTGGAATCTCTAAGAAGAGAAGTCCCTTCATATGAGTGACTTGAAGAGTATCCCAAATACTCTTAGGGGAATTACACATAATGACTCTATTGAGTTCATTAGTGTCTAAAGCACATACAAGACAATTTTTTGCTCTAGCATTCATACAAATCATCTTCTTGTCATGATCACTATACTCCGATTTTGATTTAGGTTCTTCAACCTTGTCAACCACTTTTATCAGAACGAATGGGCCATTCTCAACAATATCCCACATCTCATAGTCTTGAGATTCTAAGTAGATTTTCATCTTAACTTTCCACACACTATAGTTGGTCCCATTAAACAATGGAGGCCTAGTGGTAGAACTACCCTCCATACCCCCAACATAAGCCATGATCGATTAACTCTCTTGGCGTTACCCAATATAACAAGAGCCGAGGCTCTGATACCACTTGAAACCAATAAAATAACCCTAGAGGGGGGGGGGGGGTGAATAGGGTTTTAAGACTACTTTAAAATTAACAACCAACAAACCTTAATCACAATAACTCAAATAAACAAACAACCAATCTCAACACAAATATAGAACGATAAAGTAAAGAGATAAGGGTTTAGAGATACTTGACAAGGAGAATTAAATGGTTCGGCTTGATATACCCACAAGCCTACGTCCACCCCTTCAAGGAAATCCCTTGAAAGGCCCTAAAATCCACTAGAATGATCTTCCTTACGGGTCAAGATCGAACCTCTTACAATCCCTTGATGCTATGCCCACATCAAGAACAAGCTTTGACAAACCCAAAGCTCCAAAGCTTGACAACCCCAAGCTTTGATACAAGAACCTTTCAATGAAGAAATGTGTACAAGATTTCACTCTTAAGAAGTAGATGAGTACAAGTTGAAGTACTTAGAACAAGAGAGATGAGTATATGATGACTTATGAAAGTGTATCTCTCTCTAATGTAAGCTCACAATAAATGCTCTCTTGAAAAGGATGAGAAATCAATGAAAACAAGAGAGATTTGAACAATTGCTTTGATCTTTGAGAATATGAAAGATAGGAGAGCTTTGAATGCAATTGATGAATGAAAACATTGCCCAAGATGAGTATTTATAGAGCTGGAAATAAATATGACCGTTTGGGGTTAGGTAGGGCATTAAATGCGCCAAACGGTAAATGCAGTCGACTGCAATGCCCATTGCAGTCGACTGTAACCCAAAAAGTAGCCGTTGGAAATTCAAATTTCCAACTTGCAGTCGACTGCAATGCAATGCGGTCGACTGTAATAGGCTACTGGAAGTATTGCAGTCGACTGCATTCCAATGCAGTCGACTGTAATACCCTACTGCCCAACATGCAGTCGACTGCATCCCAATGCAGTCGACTGCATCCCTGAAAATGCAGTTTCCTATTTTTAAAGCATGAAAAACTTTTTATGCATGCAAGGGAAACCTATGGGCAAGTTCTAGGTATACAGTCATCGTAACGATCATCTCTCTATGTCTAGTTTACAAAGACGAAAATAAAAGCATGAAAACTTCAATCGTCGAATTTCCTCTTTGATGCGTTCCGTTGAGAGTCTTTGACCGTGTTGCTCGTCTAATAATCCGTTTGCATGAGTATGAGATTGTTCCTATTGCTTTATCAACTCAATGCATGTTAGACAGCATAATCATCAATGTTAGTTATCATCAAAATCAAATATAATCCTAGGTTAAATAACCGTAGGGTTAACAGGATCCTTTTTTTATATCTAATTAATTTTGCAGGAGTAATGAGGATTTTTTGTAAGTCAGTCTATGTAATTCGAAAACTAATTCGAATTATTCTAAAACTCAACTTAATCATTATACTAACTTATTAGAACTTAATATTGACTATTGTATTAACAAAACCACTCTCTAATATGAATATAAAAACTCATATATATATGTAACAAAAATAATACTTTCGATTTAGAAGAAAAAATTAATGTTACAATTAAGATTAAACAACTTACGAGAGTTAGAAAAAAATGGTCTAACAATTGATTTGAACTTTTATAGGTACCTTATTTTTTAAATTTGATTAATTTTGCAAGAATAATGAGGATTTATAATTTTAATTTTAATTTTAAATATTTTAGAACTCAACCTAATAAATTAACTAACTTATTATGCCTGAAGTTTGACTATTATATTTTTAAAATCACTCTTTAGTGTTAATATAAAAATTCATATATTGAAAAAAATAAAAAATGACGTTCTAATTGAGTTAAATGTACTATCATTATTCATATATATATATATATATATATATATATATATATATATATATATATATATATAGATACATAATATACATAAGATAGTCATCGTTAAAAACAAATAATGTGATATATAGATTTAATAAACAAATTATAAGTCAACATTTTTTAAATAAGACCTCACGATCACCAAGCAATTCAAGAAAATTAATTGTATAACGTTTAAACTCTATGCTAGCTAAGACATTTATTTACGTATTAGACTTTGATTTTGACTATTAAAACCGCGGTTAGGGTGTCTTGCAATTCTTGCGTAATATTTGTATATGCATGTGTTTGTTTTTAAATGTTTGCTTTGCATTCGCATTTATGTTTCATTTGAACTATAAGTAGAAAGAACAATGAGTATATTGTGTTACAGTACCACTTGACGATATAAAAGAAAAACTTGAAGAACACATAAAGCTAGCGGCGGCACTGTAACACAATCTACTAATTGTTCTTTAAACTTACAGTTCAAAGGAACTAAAGCAAACATATATACCTATGCAAATATTTTGTAACAATTGCATGACCATCTAATCAAGACTGCAATTTTAAATTTTTATCAGACAAAAAAATATGCTACTGGATATGATGTTCGTATCATAATAAGATGGTGATTTCTTGAAACAATGATTCATGAAGAAGATAAGAATGGAATATGACATTTACGATTCCAACGATAAAGAACTCTTAACTTAATTTTTTAAGTTAAGAGACTTGATTTTGAAAGGTTACAGGTTGGACCAACAATTATAGTTTTAGTAAAAATAGATTTTTTATTTTCATAAGATCTTAATCTCTTTTTGTTTCTTGAAATATGGTACGCATTGATACACTTTTTGCAACTTTTTAAAATATTTTATTAACTTAATCGAACTTGACTCGGGATCCTGAGCTATAATATCTAATAACTGTGGCGAGAAATACAATGATAACTTATGACACCTCATTGCATTGTGTTTCTAATATAATAAGAGTTATAAAAACAAATGTTAAATATATTAATGTTGCTAATGATCTCCAAACATTATTTTGAACGGGGTCCTTAATTTTATAATTAATTAAATTGAAAAATATATTAAACATTTAAATAATAAGCCTTATGCAATTCAAAAATCAATTCGAAGCATTCAAAATTTTCTAACCAATATAGTAACCTATTATGACTTTATTTGAATATTATATATCGAAAAAGCCCCCTAACATGAAATATTAACCTCTAAAACAAAAATTACTTAAGAGATTTAACAAGAAAAATTAAATACTATTTTAGATTCATATTTAACTTTTCTGTAAATTCAAATAAGAATCTAACTTGATAAATATGTTGGTTAAAAATTTTAGTCAGTAATTTCCTAACTCTAAGGTTTTGTACTGTCTTATTTAGTTGCATTGGTTAAATGTAAAAATATCATAATATCCAGATTTATATGAGATATATTAAGAAAATGTGTAAATTTAAAACCTTAACTTAAAAAGATATTAGTTATGTTGTGATGAATGTAGACTAAAACTTCGATTGAAAATCTTATTATATATGAAGATAAATCTTACTTAGCAAGCATGCTTATTGTATACTTTATGAAATCTTGGTTAAATTTTATTCAACAATTTTCTTATTACGAGATTTTGAGCTATCATATATAGTCACGTTGGTTAAACTTTTTAAACTTTATATAACTACCTCATATACTGATTACTATTTTCTCTGTATACTTTATTGGTGGATTACATTTGTTTCTAAAAATGCCAAATCATCCTTACTTAATTAGTCATGTTGATTAACTTTTATAAATCACATGCTATAAACAAATATATGGACCAAAAGTTTCTCTATAATTAAACTAATATGTCATTAACGTTATGGGCGACCCATTCAAATGTACAAATTATTTTTAAAAGATACTTAGAAAATAAATAAAATGTAGTGTGCAATAGCAAGTTGATCTCAATATATTCTTAGCATATTTTTATCAGTAAAGTTTACTTTTTATTTTTTGTGTACAAATAAGTTTTTAATTTTTGTTCATCTAAGTACTTACTAAATCAGAATTAGCAAATATGCACAATGACATTGCTTAGTGATATTTCATCAGAAGGGTTAATTTATTTCATTACAAGAAAGTTCAAACCAAAAATTAAAGTAACTATTTTTGATGAAATAATCATAAAATTATACAATTGTACAATATATTTTACTATACATTTCAAAACTACAAAAATAAACTATTGTTAATAGACCGTCCCGTGCTTGGCACGGGATTCTGTGCTAGTTTGTTGCTACAAAGAGAAGACTCGTCACTAAAGAATGGGCTAGAAATAACATATCTTTAAGGATAATATCACTAAACCCCTTGCGTTTAGGTTAGAATCACATGCATGTCCATCGACTATGAAAAATATCAAATACGTCTTTTGATCAGACGACGTACAAATACAACTAACGAATTTTATAAAATAACTCATTTCTCTTTGTTTGCTTTGAATTTGCTTTGACATGCCATATTCTTTCTTTTTCTACATCTTTATTTCTGAAAAAATATCACCCCTCTCCTGGTCTTCACCCAACGCCACCACGCACCCCTTCCTTCGGTTGCTCCCCCCCCCCCCCACAAAATCAAAACACGACCTACTATGCCTAATCACCACCGTTAGATCTGTAAATGCAATTATGTCTTAAGTGTTATATATGTTGTTTTATGGTTTTATGTGTTATATGTGCATACACATTAACAGATAAGCGGAGCAGTGGTGGCAATGGCGCTGGTACAGTTGGGGGGGGGGGGGGGGCTGTGTGGCAGCAGCACCCATTCCACGGGATTGTGTGGTGATGAAAAGTGGGGGGGGGGGGGGGGGGGGATGTGCGGCAGCATGGGTGATTTGGGATTTTGGTTGTGTTTTCGCTTTGTGTGCCGATCTAGACATTTTGGCGGCGGTGGTGTAAGTTATTGTGTAAATCTACCAAAGTCCATATACAGAGTTATCAAAATTTAATAGGGCTAATTACAGTAATGTCCCTGAGATTAGGGTTTAATTACAAGCGTGTCCATTAGTTTGGACAAATTACACTCGTATCCGTTGACCAAACGGAATCTTAAAAAACCTAACGGTTGTAAGAAAATGAAATTGTTACCCTTAAATTAGAAGACTATTTATTTTCAATTGTCATTACTTTATCTTAAAATAAAAAAAGGACTTTACTGTTTATTACTCCCCCCCCCCACACACACACCCACCAACCCCATTTTTGTCTCTCAAACTCCCCAACCGCTACACCCCTTCGCCGCCCCCCACCCTCCCCGTCACCCGCCCACCCCGTCTGTCTCCCTCTTCCCCGTCGCCGCAACCATGCTCTCCGATTTGGAAATTCTTCTGGATTATCTCGTGATTGAGTATAACCTCTGTCGAAGTATGAGTTCTTGCTAGAATAGTTCTTGATTCGAGACTTTTCTTGTCTTAGGAAGAAATGGATGGTAAGATTTGGAAATTCGTAACCAGAAACACCTGATACTAATGAATTTCTTATGTCCATTTGACAGCAATGGAAGAGTATAGACGGCTTAATAATGGTTTAGTGTGTCGAGTTGGTAATCTTTGGTTGATTTTGCGGCTGATTTGTTGGGTTGCGGCGACGTCGCTGATGATAGGAGCGAGGGAGGGGGTTGCTGGCATGGGGCCAGTGAGGGGGCTACCGGTGTGGGGCGAGGGAGGGGGAAGGGCGACGTTGTCAGTGATGGGAGCAACGCCGGCAGGAGATTGGTCGCTGGTAGTCTGGTTCAAATTAAAACCCTAATTTGAAAAATGAAGACCACTACAAATTTATGAAAAAGCTGAGAAGAAATAAAGAACCTCACCAAACAATACCCTGGATCTACAGAACAACGACCAAAGTCCTGATCTTACCCTTCTCAAACCTGTCAACACATCAAAACCTTCTAACGACACCTTACCCTAAAACAACAAGCAAGGTTACAGCAATCCAAAAGAACACCAGGTGACCTCAACCAAGAATGCATCTCTCAAGTGGAAGAAGGCCATCCCCTCCAACCACCCCCACCATGTTAGTTCTTTCAAGGAACTGCCAAGCGCGCGGAACAAAGAAAATTTTTCGAGCCCTTTGTCTGATTGTCCGACAATGTCACCCTTAAATCATCTTTCTGTCTGAAACAAAAATCTCTCCAAACCTTTTAATTCCAATACTCTCTTCTCTTGGATTCCAAATTCATCACATAGCAGCCCCTGTAAAATATCACTGGTGGGCTATGCTTAGCCTGGAAACTAGGAGTAGACAATGAAATAGTTTCTAGAAATGCTTCGTTCATCAATGCGATAGCATTCTCAACCCTAACATCCACTCCATGGATGAATGTGGCCATTTATGGTCCTTCTTATAAACAATCCAAACCAAAATTTTGGAAAAGTCTGCTCAAAATAACGAAAGTTTTTGCTGGGCCATGGCTTGGAATTGAGGATTCAATGAGGTAATAGCAACAAGTGAAAACGATGAGGTAGAGCTCTGGCATTTTCATCTTCTGGGGGTCTTCTCAAGGTCATCAATGATAGAGGACTTATTGATCTGGGATTTTCAGGAAATAACCTGGAACAACAAATGACCGATGAGAGCTAATATCAGAGAAAGATTAGATATAGGTTTAGCAAATTCACAGTGGCGATCAAACATCTCCCTGCTTATCAGTCCGATCACAACCCAATTCTTTTGAATAATCTTGAAGATGGCAATCATGATCCCAAACTGTTCAAATTCCTATCTTGTTGGACACGGGATAAATCAAGATATATAATAATGAATCATGCATGGAAGATACATGTCAGAGGATCACCTTCCTTCTGGTTAAGCCAAAAACTCAATACCCGAACAGCCTTGAAAAGAATACATCCCACTTCAGAATTATAAAAACCAAAATCAGGAGGATCAAGGAAGCCCTCCACCAGCTGCAACAACAAGACCCTTCACATGAAAACATGGTTCTCAAGTTAAACCGGTAAATGTAACTATAAGAAGAATTGATTCGAGAAGAATCCATATGGGTTGATAAATCAAGACATCAAAGAATTCTAGAAGGTGAGAAGAATACACGTTTCTTCCACTTAACCACTGTTATTAGGAGAAGACGTAATGTTATTGATTTTCTAAAAAATAGCGAAGGGAACTGGATTATAGGAAAGAAAAAGACTGGGAATTGTTTTAGTGGGTACTTCAAGCAGATCTTTGCCTCATCGGACGTAATTATTCATTCGAATCTCGAAGAGCTGATTCCTCCATCTGTTTCTATAGAAGATAATATGATGCTCTGCTCAATTTTAGATGACCAGGAGATTAAACAAACCTTAAATCATTTGGATTCTTACAAATCTCTAGGCCCAGACGGTATGACTGGTCTTTTTTACAATACCTATTGGGACATAATCAAGCATGAGATTCGAGAAAGTGTAAAACCCTTTTTCATTTCAGAGCATATTTTGAGAGAGCAAAATCATACCAACATTTCTCTAATACCTAAGATTGAGAATTCTACATCTATCAACCATTAGCATCCCATTAGTCTGTGCAACATTTCATACAAGATCATATCTACAATCTTAGCCTCCAGACTAAAATCAATCCTCCATAAGTTGATATCACCCCTTCAAGCTACCTTGGTTCCAAACCAACTGATCAGTGACAATAACATCCTGGTTCAAGAAATTTGGCATACCATGAGACACAAGAAAGGAAAGAATGGATTAATGTCGTTTAAACTAGACATGGAAAAAGCCTATGATAAAATGGAATGGCCGTTCATTTTGATGGTCCTGAAAAATTACGGCTTCGATTAGAAATGGGTGAGATAGGTGGAACAATTATCTGCACAAATTCTATGTCCATTATCATCAACGGCTCCCCCACGATATATTCAAACCTTCCAGGGGGCTCCGACAGGGTGACCCCTTGTCACCCTTCCTCTTCATCTTGAGCTCAGAAATTCTAAGTCGTCTATTACTAAGGGTTGAAAACCAAGGATTGGTTCATGGAATAAAAGTCAACCAAGCAAGCCCTGCCATCACACACATTCTTTTTGTTAATGATTTAATCTTATTTTGCAGGGCCAACAACTCAGAGACCGAAACAGTAATCCAATGCCTAAAAAACGATGAGTCCTAGTCTAGCCAAGTGATTAATAAAGACAAATCCAGGGTATTTTTCAATATAAATTTGATGGCTTCAAGCCGTAGCAACTTATGTAGTCTTCTGGGAATCAAGAAAGCCCCACCAACTGATAAGTATTTGGGACCACTAATCTTTACAAAAGGCAAAAGGGGATTACGGTTTAGACCAATGAAGGAGTTCAAATAAGGCACTACTGGCGAAACTGGGTTGGATGATATTAAGTAAAAACCCTAAATCATGGGTGTAGCTTATGGAAGATAAATATCTTAAAGAACCCTTTTTTTGGACTACACTCCATCAAAATCAGCCTCTTGTATTTGCTCAGGAAAGGATTTGTTAAAAAGAGGTACATGCTACATAGTAGGAAATTGAGAATCTATTGATTTCAAAAAGGATCCTTGGGTTCCATCCCTACCAAATTTCAAACCTTTTGTTTCATCCTTAAACCACCCAGAACTCATAAAATTTTTGGACTTGATAGAATATATATTCAACATTCACATGGGACTTAGAAAAGCTTAATGGCCCTTTCTCGGATCAATCTATTGGGAAATTCTAAAGATTCGCCTCTCCCCAACCAAGCCTCAGGATTTTTTCAGCCTGGGCTCTTTCCAAATCTGGGAAATTCACAGCAAAATCTCAGCATACTTGTTTGAAAATGAGAATAGATTCCAACCAAGCCACTTGAGAAATCTATCCTTCTAGAAACTACTCTGGAAATCTAAGATCCGAGAATGCCATAAATTGATTATTTTCCGCATAGCGTGGAACATCCTCTCAATCAAACTCAAACTCAAATCCTTTATACTTGATTTGGAAACCACATGCCCTGTTTGTAATTTGGCAGAAGAATCCACATCCTATATTTTCTATCATGCTCGCTGACTCGAGCGATATGGATGGTGTCAATGGTAAATTTTTGTCCCCTTCCGTTGCAAGATGAACATCACCAAATATGAACAACTCATCCTCAAAATAGTACTCTCAAATCGCTACCGTACATACCTCTCCCTCCATTCCATAATGATCATGCTCCTCAGTTGAAGCATCGCTACACATTGTTTGCTACGACAATCATGGATAATATATAGAGATGTCAAAACCTTCTAGTGTTTCAAAAAGAGCAAATCAATACAGCTGAAATTGCCATCCAGATCAAGAAAGCCTATGAGTACTACCAAGCGGCCTATCCCCTGAGATCATTACGAGTAACTTGGAAAAAGGAAGATTCAACCCCCCTCCTAATTGGCACCAAGTAAATTTTTATGCAGCGGTACACCATAACAGATCAATCCAAGCAGCAATTATCCGGAACTGCTAAGGAACTATAATAGCGGCCCAGACAATATTAGATATACATTTGGAATTAGAAGCAGCTGAAGCCACTGCAATACTCTTAGCTATCAATATGGCCATTCAAAACAAGTGAACTCACTTGATTTTTTAAGGAGATGCTGAATTGGCTCAATGACCATGAAGCGCGCCGTGATTGGTTATGCATAACCATTATAGATGAAGCTAGAGAGAAGCTAAAGTTACTTTCTTGTTGGGATTTTGTGAACGTTATTAGACTTGTAAATAGTCATGCCCATGATTTAGCCATATGGGCTGATGAAACCAACTCTTTTGGCCTCGTTCACCAATCATCCATATCTCTCTCTTTATCTTTGGATGAAGAAGGAACCAGAGGCACTCCTCTGTCCTATAATAGTTTTCTTTTGGAAAGATTTGAATCGACAAGGAAAAAATAACTTTGATTCAGTATCCTTTAATGATGTCAAGACCACATACCTATGCAAAATTTCTACTCGGTGGGCACATACCTATGCAAATAGGAGAGCGAATCTCGTCTTGCCTTAAAGGATATCTCATTGTCAATTATAACTTATTGAAATTTGACGTGCAAATTAAAAAATGTATGAGGTTATAATTCGTATTATCCACCACTCTAGGTATCTATCGCTAAAAGTATGTATGTTAAGATTTCAGCATCGTGCTCAAGCTTAAGCTACCTTTCAACCGGATATTAGTGATTTAGGTCAATAATTATGTCTGCTTTTCTTTATTGTAAATTTCAAGTTTTAGTTTAATTAATATTACCATCTATTAGGCATAATAGATGTAGAGTAATATTAGAATATTCTAGATACAGATGTATGATTAAAAACTGAATATATCTATTATGACTATTATGTAAACAATTTGCAATCTAATATGAGATTCTTTATGTAATCACTCCTACTATACTACCACGGATTTTTATTCTTTTGCCACTTATATGAAATCTTTAGAACGCAAGCAAAAAAGAGAAAAAGAAAAATATATGAAATAGTAATTCTATGATGTATGCATACTATCAATTAGGCAATAAAAGATTGAAGCAAACCTAACATTTTTGTTCACGAGAATCCAAGTGTAATGACCCGAACTTTGGGAGTGAGTTAAAATGACTATCGGAGATCTTAAAAATAGACGGGCATTAAATTTGAGCAGTGCTCGGGTATTAGTAAAGTATGGGAGCTTAAAAATAAATTTGGGGCAAAAATGTAATTTTTAAAATTCTGGGGGAATTTTCGTAATTTGGGAAAACTTTGGGGGCATAATTGTAAGTTCTCACTGACAAAAAATAATAAAATGGGTGATAGTCTATGTTTTAATGACATCTAGTTAAATTAAGGAAGATTAAAAAAAATTTGGGGCTTAAATGCAATTATGCAAAGTTGGGGGGCTATTTTGTAAATTGTGAAAAGTGGCATTAGGTGTCAAATTTTGGAGAATTGATTACAAGATGGTGTCAGCTTCTCCTTGTTTACCTGATGACTAAGGGAATATAATTATAAACTAATGGATTCGGATAAAGTGGAAAGAAAAGTCGGGGAGGAAAATTAAAATAAACAAAACAGAGAGAAGAGAAGAATAGAAGCAGAACAGAGAAAACTAAACAGAGCGGGAAGAACAAAAAGAAATAGAGAAGAAGAGAAAATTCGGTAGAACAATCTGAGAGAGAGAGAGAGAGAGAGAGATTGGGAAAGATTTTCAATTGGTAATCCCCTCGTCATCAAGTGAAATTATTAGTTTAAATTTAGTGTGTGATTGTGTGTATTATGCAATCTAAGAAAGGAGGGACTTCAGCTGTGATTTCGGTGCGTAACTGTGGTGTTATTGTGTGTGTATGTGCGTGCGCGCGCGCGTGTGTGTATGTGTGTGTGTGATAATATGTAATTGAGGGTGATTTAGTGTGTGTTTAGGTGAAGAGTGTGTGACTGGGACTGTGTGTGTGCGTGCGTGCGCGCATGATGTGTTCTTGGGTGTTTATGTTTAGGGTATGGAGGCTTATGGGTAATTGAACATGTTTGTGAAATTATGTATGTTGGATTGATGTTAGAATGGATGTGGGTTAGGTGTAGAAGTGAGAAAAAATGGTGAAGTGTGCGTTTGAGAATTGTGTGTGTTTAATGGGTCTCGGCAGAACAATGAAGACGACATGTGTGTGTTTCTAAGGTGAGTTAGTAGGTGTGTTGATTTGAACAGTGCTTGCAATTGTCGCGGGGGGGGGGGGGGGGGTTAGTTGGGGTAGTTTTTTTCACGAATTTTTATAAATAGCTAGGGCCATAATTTGACAAAGTGTGAAACTGTGACCCCATATTTGTACGAGACGCACTCTCTGGAATTTTTGGAGTCCACGAAGGATGTTAATTTAGGGTATCAATTAGGACAAATTCCGAATTTATTTAACATAGTAAATAAAGTTAGTTCAATCTAAAATTTTTAGTAAAATCTTATTTTATTGATAGGTTTCATATCCTAAAGCTTTGTGCCATATTGAGCTTGGTAGATATTTTTTCGCGAAACCGGCTTTTGATCGCTCTGCTTGGACATCGGTTCGGGATTTTCGGACGAAAAATCTCTTAAATATTTTTTAGCCCAAAAATGACTTCAGGGTGTTTACAATAGTGTTTTAAGAGACTTTTGGGATTCTTCCGGTGCCGGTAACCCCCTAGGAGTACTTTGGTAATTTATCACCCCGAGGGGGTATTTTGATAATTTTACCTAAAAAGGATATTTTGAGATAAATTCACATATAGTAAGGTTGGTTGAGTGATTTTAATTGTAGGAAGGCTATTTTTGATGATTTAAGTGTAACGAGAAGTATTTTGGTAATTTACCACATCGATGGGGTATTTTGGTAATTTGACCTAAGAAAGATATTTTCGAGTAAAATTGTGTACGGTAAGGTTATTATAGTGATTTTACTTACGAGAAGACCATTTTGGTGATTTAAGTTCGAGATGGGCATTTTGGGTATTTTACAGACGCGGTGAAGAAGATTCATTTTGGGAGTATTTGTGAGTCTGTATTATGTTATAACATTGTACTATAGGCTATGTTCTAATAATTCGATTATTCTGTTTAGGTTAAAACTAAAGACTTCCGGTAAGGAAAATATAACTGCAGATCCAGGTAAGGGATTCTATCTGAACCCTGGTTAAGGACTTTCGTCTGAACCCTTATTTTCATAACTCGTAATCGTGAGTACTCATTTGATATACTTATGACTAATGTCAAATTCGGAATTATGTATTGATATCTGCATGTTATTGCCCAGAAAACTCCAATATTGAACCTTAATCAATTATTTGGAAATCTTGTGATGCTCGCCTGTATTGCATGCTGAGCAAATTTGATAATTGTTTGTATCCGTTCTTTCAAATTATTGTGCCTAAATTCGATAACTATTCGCAATTGTTTTACTGTTTCTTTGTGATTTTCTTCTGAAATTCCGAATGATGACTTCTTTCGGTATGTTATGGTTATTGAAATTCGATCTGATTTTGGTGAATTGAGCTTATATTAATGCTCATTGATATTGTTAATTTTTCCGTGTTGACCTTGGTATCCGTTCTGTGGGGAGGCGGTATAAAGCTGGTTTGAATCCTGCATGAAACGCATGCTAGTACCCAATGAGACTAGTAATTATTATGGTACATCATGCATGTGTACACTACCAACTTTGCCTGAGTGGCATCGTAACCGTCCAGGATCAACGTTGATTTTTTATTTTATCTACACCATATGTACCATGACTATTACGGAAATGTCTAAGAAAGGATTATCTCAAATGGTTTGAAATCCCTCAAGAAATCTTTGTTGTATTTTGGAATGATGACTTTGAAAATGATCTTTTATTGATCGCTTTTGAATCCGTCGTGATTGTATTTGTCTATTTTGGTATTTATTTATGATGAATTTTGATCATTTTGAAAAATCATTGAGTTTTTTATCGTTTGAAGTGTTTTGGAAATCATCGTCGGTTGGATTCTTTGGAATCATTTTGTAGTCCTTGTATGACCTTACTGAACTCTCAAAAGCTCACCCTTCGTTTGATTCCCTTCTACATGTGATGATAAGCTGTAGCATGTTCAGGAATGTGTTAGAGTTGTATGAGATTCTGGTGACCCACCACTACTATATAGCAAGACCCCTGCGTGGGTCGGTACGATTAAGTAGTTCTTAACAATTTGAATTGCGAAGGACCTACGCTGTAATAATTTAAGCTAAGCAGTTGTAATCTAGTATTTTTGAGAAATTTGATTCGGTGTTGAATTAGATGATTTAGAGTATGTGTTAGTGAACATATTTGACAGGTTTGATGTGATCCGGTAGGTTAATGTTCTGGGAGTTCTGGGCCGCGGAGCTCCGGATTTCAGGGGAGCTCAGAGCTCCGCAAGTATGACAATCTGTATGAGTAGATTTTATATATGGTCAAGGGCATGTAAGATGCTTTTCATGGTTCTTAGTGTTGTTATTCATGGTTCTTAGTGTTGTTAGTAGATTTTAGTATAATGCTGGTTAATATTAGTTTGTCTGTTACAGGACGTGGAATTACCTATTAGCAATAAGTTATAAAGCTAATTAGCATGTAATTACAAGGAAAACATTTAGGTGATATTGTTGGATTGACAAAAGACACTAACCTGTTTTTAGAAAGTGAAAAGATAATAAAATCCATGTGTTGAAAGTATATGTTGCTCCAGAGTGCATATAGGCAATAAAAATTTGCAAAACTGAATGCCTTAGAGCCTCTTATATTATGCTTCTCTGCTCTCCGTTTGTTGCTTTAAAACCTTCACATTTCACTATTGTTCCTAAAATCTATGACAGAATGGCAATGAAGTGATTGCAAAGATTCTTCTAAAACATTTGTAAGTTATATGTTTAAAGTGTTTACAAATTTTTACTATCGGCTTTCATGGATTAATTTTAGGGGATTAACAAATATGTTAGGTTCACAAAACGCACTAATAAGGAGTGCATAAAGGAAAGAGAATGATGAACTCCATTGATTAAAAGAAATGAGAAGGTAGGCTCAGGGCTTGAGTGATCGTATCAAGTGTTTATAACATTTTAAAAGTAAACATGTTGACACCTTGATCAAATACTCTACTTGCAGTCCATAATGTCACTTACGTTCTAGCTAACTTTTGGAATAACATAATGTAAAGTATGTTATGTAGAGACTATTTATCTATTGTACTTGGTGGGTCATCATGTTATTAACTATTGATTTATTGCTATATATATATATATCTAATTGCAGTGTCTGTCATACATTTCCTTCCAGAATAATAAAAAAAGGCTTAGAAATCTGAGAGATTTAAAATAGAATAGCATTTGCTCTATTGTGATTGCTAAAAGTAACTTTGGACAAAATTATGTTTTCGTAAGCTTTTCTGTAAGTTTTTTTGTGATGTCATGCTCTAATCTTTTAAATCTAACATGTTGCACTTGATTTAGAACCGATCATTTCTTAAATTAAATTACAATAAGTAATTGAATTTGATTAGGAAATAAGTAGTTACAATCAGAATAATTTTGGAAAACAGAAAGAATGTAAGGAAAATGAGATCTAAGACAAATTTTACCTCCATTACGAATATTACAACTTTTAATGCTAGCAAAAAATGGAGGTAGAAGTGGCATTGGAAGTAAAGTTTCAATTGATATTGCGCATGTCAATGGTACTATATTTTTGGTAATGGTGGTTGTTGTGGCTTGAGGTAGTGGTGGTTGACTGCAACAATGTTACGTGTACATGCAAGTGGGAACACAACGAATGTGGTGGTGGTGGTGGTTGTAGTAGCAGTGGCGACGACCGCAAAGATGGTAGTAGCGATAATGGTTGGTAACGATAATGGAGGTTATGGTAACGAAAATGGTAGCACTAAAGTCTTGGTGTGTTACTATAAGATATTCAGACAATTAATGTTGAGAACACTAATGAAACCAATGGTCAATCAGATTAACCAATGACGATTCGAGGTTTAGTTCTTCGACAAAACTTACACGCCGTAAAAAAGCTATCGTAGGACTAGGAATTCTTAGTGCTTTCACTAGAGAAACTTCTCTCCCGATCATGTTTTGGTACCCATGTACAATCATCTTAAAGTTATCTTTGCTTAAGAGGTCGTTTTTCAAGTTTGAACAATTTCTTAATGGTATGAACTGATCTAAAAAACACATGTAATACCGTACTTCTAATGAAAGAACATATAAGTTATGACTAGATATATGTGGATTTGCCAATAATATACTCAAAAGAAAGAGAAAAAGTGCAAGTAAATCAACAACCTCTTTCACTAACCTCACATCTTGTTGTCACTAAAAGAGACTACTAGACCTATCATTATATATCGTGTGCAAATATTCGTTACTAGATTCTGGTGCACAAAACAGTTAATGAGGATAAAAGGACTCAAAAACAGAATTTTGATGATATTTGTCATACATCGATCTTTTTCCTTAATAGTACTTTTAGATGATAAAATGGTATATAATCAAAGTTTGGGCTTAAAGGTTCTCTTTATTTTGTTGTGATTCTTATATATTAGGAAGTTGACTAATTTATTGGAGAAACTTGCATACATGAGTAATGTCAACTATTACGTTTTAGATGTATCAATAAAATAGCTCATTTGCCTCTAAAAGGTCGGGTGGCCTTATGGGTCCAAATAATTATGGGGAACAAAAGAAGAAATTGATAACCAATAAATAATACTCAGTAAATAATTTTTTGCAATCTTCTGGTCTTGTCCCTCAAAATTGACGGTGTTAGCATTTTTTGGGAATTAGAAACCAAAGTGGAAACATAAGCATCAGGTAAAGGTTCAAACCCCAAACTTAAACAAGTCAAATTTTAAGGACTTTACAAAGTCAAGGTAATTGAAATGATAATTTTACTTTTATAGAGAATTTGAAAATACAACTATTGTTTGGATTGTGGTAAGATGAATTTATCAAATTTAAGGAGGAATTTGAAAATGTGATATGCTATGCTAAATCCCCTCCAGAAATAACTAGTCCAGCTTAATTTTTTGTCAAGTCCCTTCTACAAATGTAGCTGCCTTTTAAAAAAAATTAACTCCTTTTTATATCCGTAATTTTAGCTAACTTCTTCCATAAAAAAATGAGGCTTTCTTTCATTAATTTGTACCCATACACCATCTAATTATCTGGGTTCAATTTTTCAGATGTATATCCACATTAGAAATTACTCCCTTCTAAAAAATGGCCCGAACACTGAATTTGCAAATTCATAAGTTTTTAAATCAGTTAATTTTAAATTGAACGTATTTTGAAATGAAAGGTATTTTGAAATTATTCGTCCAGACATACTCTAAAGTGTTGAAACTTGAAAGAGTTACTTAAAGTATAGCAGTAGGAGATAGAATTAAAATTTCCAATCCATAATTTAACCAATTCACTCCAATTTTGTGGCCAAAAGTTGACAAAATGACATTTAAAAGAGTAATTAAAGATCAAATGGGCTATTTAATTTAGGAGTGAGATTATCATTTCCCCGAAATTTTAGCCACACTAGTTTAACTATCTATCACTAGAGAAGTTGGTGTCTCATATAATTATGAATCCATAATGAGAATGTTGAAGTCCATCTACAAAAATTAGATGTGCAGTGAAGAATTCATAATTAGTATGTTGAATTTGGACGCTATCAAATTACTCTTCATTCTTTCTTAATTCAACTTCCACGGATCATATTCCAAGAATTTTTTTTAAAAGTAATACAAAAATAAAAATCTCCATTGGTAAACATAGTTAAACAAATTTAAAGTCCAAGTTTGATACGTTAATAATAGTTTGTTAACTTATTTGTGGACACGTATGGCTAACTTATTTTTCTATTGTTTAAGATTTATTTTACTGAATATAACAACAAACGTATACGTGATGTTTGGATTTTTTTTTAAAAACAAAATTTGTACTATTAATTATATTTTTGCACACGCATCACGTGTGCCACAGTGACTCGTTTATTTGGTAATGACATAACTTGCGATATAACTTGAACCGAGATCCTTCCAAAGTCCAATCTAGTGCATAAATTGGGGTCCATGTTTATAGATTGTGAAGCTCTAAAACAAGAAACAGGGATGTGGATCCTCTGTTGTAGCCTTAGTTACAACAAGGGTGCTATAGGAGAAATCATGGTCGTCCATCTCAATACAGCGGGTATTAAAAGGCCATGTCGGCAGGTACCTACGACGTGCTGCTTTGTAATGTCGGAGCAGAACCCCGTTCCGTTACCACTTCTCCTCTCCTTACTTTGATGCTCAATGGCTCAGTTGAGAAATCTTTTACTAATTGCCACCATCGGATGCCAAGAGACCATCACAAAGATACAAGCCGCAACAATAGTCATCCATTTCGAGGACATGAACTTACCAAATCAGCCATTCATGTACTATAGTGAACCACCAGAAATGAATTTTGCCTTAAGTTCTTAATTTTGGAGTATGGACGAACTTCAAATCTCTTGTTTATGAATACGAAATAACAGATTAAATGCGGATCGAAGTTGCTTTTGATTGTGACCTTTGGTCGTTGCCTGCACATGGAGATCATAACTTGAAATAACTGATCCAATGCAGATTGAAGGTGTTTTTCATATAGACATCTTTGGTCGTTGCCCGCACATGGAGATTCATAACTTTTCTTTGCTTTTGATCACGATTCTCATCCAAATTGTAGTCATTGTCGCAGATTGAAGGTGCTCCCATGGCAGATTAAAAGCAAAGGGGGAGGAGCGAGAGACAAGAGCTAGAGAAGAAAGGAAAGAGGTAGCAGTCTCTTGTGACGCCGTTACCCTGGATTATCATCCTTGTGGAATTTGGTATCTTTTATATGCTCAATGATGTGACTTTTTAACAGCGATTAGATCGAGATGGATGGCCACGATTTTTCTTACAACACCTTAGTTGTAGCCCTAGCTACAGCAGATGATCCATATCCAAGAAACAGTAGTGTCTGAGTCTAAACTAGAGACAACCCATTTCACTTCTTTCCGATTCTAGCCGAACTTTTACATTTTTGTCCAGTTGGATACTCTCTATTTATGGACTAAAACATTTATGAGTAAGAAGACTATCAGATGCAGCAAATATTTGTTGCAAAAGGAAACATAAGATGTTGGAAATCCCAAATGGCCTCCCATGATCACTCCCACAATAGTGTAGATAGATTTCGGTAATCTCGGCTTCAAGGTAAATGAAATCATTCCAATAATCTTTTGAATAGTCAAGATGCATGTAACACGATAAAAACGATCGTACGGCTACATATATCTTCATTTATTTGCTAGAATGAGGAGGGAATTTTTTTTCGAGTGTACCTCCATACAACGGCTTAGACTCTCATGTATCTCATGCATTAAAGCTAGAACTAAATTTTGGTAAAAAAAATTTGGCTGCCATGCGGGTTGTAGGAAGATGATTAAAACTTTCGGTATAGCGACAATTAATGATCGCTAAATATTTTTACTGACTTTTATTTAGTAACACCAAAAATTGCTATTAAGAATTTGTCGCTAGAAGTGTGAACATAAATTTCACTAAATATATTTCTAGCGTCTATTAATTGTCGCTATATAGGTCTAGTTAGCTATCTTCCAACAATCACAGTAGCGATCAAAATTTTTCCAACCTCGCTTCCTTTTGAGCCAGATAAAATTGCTGCTAAAGACTAACTCTTTGGCGACAATTATAAAGTTGGCAACATTTTCGTCAAAAGTTAAGCCATTAATGAGCTCTGGTGACGATTTGTTGCAACTGAATATGTACAAATACTTTGAAAGACTAGAACGCTAATATAATGTAACATTTGTCACCGGCATGTCTCTGATAAAAGTCATAAATATTTTGACAATAACTAAAAGAGCAGAAATAAACTTTCGCCTTCCTAGAATAAGCCAAAGATTTGTCCGATCCAGTATTTCTCTCTTTCACGTTTTGTGCAATCTAGACTAGATTCAGTACTCAGACCTAGATGTGGCAAGGTCACGGGTCTAGCTACTACAATAAATAAGGCTTTTAGCGATGGGGAAATCCGTCGCTAAAAGCATATAATCCTTCGCTAAAACTTTTAGCGAAGGAACACCCGTCGCTAAAAGTCCCTCGTATAAAAGCCCATTACTAAAAGTTTTGCGACGAAAATTCAAAATTCGTCGCCTAATATTGGACTTTCAGCGACAGATTATTTTATACATTAGCGACGGAATGTTCGTCGCTAAATGTATTTTCCATATTTTAATTTAGTTTCTTTTTTTTTTAAAAAAAATTATTCTGTAAATATTTAGTGACGGAATATCCGTCGCTAAATATCCTTTTTAACGATGGAATATTTCGTCGTTAAAAGTGGAGGTTTAGGAAACTCTTTAGCGACAGAATGAATCCGTTGCTAAAAGTCAATTTTTTTAAAAATTTTTTTTTTATATTTTTAATGCCCAAACCTGTAATCAAATTTAAGTCTCAACAATAAGGCACAATCCCCCAAATGCACATTAGGGTTGAATAATTGCTGATCGGTTAGCAATTATTTAAGGCGTGCTAAACTGACTGAAAGGGTTGAACTCATCAGTTGCAAAACTAAGCCTAACATTCCAAACTTCCTGAGCAAAGGTTGGATGCCCGTGGTCAAACTCCTTTCACGCCTCTTCATCTGCGGGGTGTGTCATCACGTCGACATCATTGCTACGAGTCTCACAGTGAGCCCTCATATGTTCGGCCTTTTGGAGGACTAGTACATCCTCTGAAGCCTTGGTGTAACTGGAAAATATTGCAATACCTTCCATGCAATGTTTTTCTTCTTCCCTTTATTCGGTTTATACCTCGAATAATCACATACCGAACGTTTTGTCAAGTCCTTATTCTCTTTCCATAACAAAACACACTCGTTATTGCACGCATCTATCCGATAATAGCTCAACACAAGTTTCCTCATACTACGACGGGGGTAGCTTTTCACTTTCAAGCAAAATTTTGTTGATAAAAGTAACAAACTCGTTAAATCCTTTCTCACTCAGCCCGTGGTCTGATTTCAACTGTAATAACCTACTAATCGCAGACAACCGTGTGTTTCGGAGCTCAATCCCACAACGGCTCTTCCGCGTCTCTTAATAACTCATAAAACTAATGAGCCCCCTTATTCGGATGTTGGGGACTGTCGTCGCCGCGTTCGTCACCCCAGTTAACATTTGCATGCCCAGCATCCATAATCATATCTCACTAATCATACCGTGCCTCCTCCCTAACTTCGGCTTGACTAGCCGGGTTGGACGATAATACTATCGTTTCCCCGTGCTGCGTCTACCTTGTGTATCCACCCATAAAATCGTACTGACGAAGACGCCATTTTACTTCAAATATTTTTCTCCAATGCAACAACTCACATTTACCGCATGGACACCTTATCTTATCAAAGTCAACATGTGCAGGATGCGCGTAAGCGAGGTCGAGAAATTCATCAACGCGATCCTCAAAATCATCAGCATGCTTCCTTTTCATCCAACTTTGATCGACCAACATGACGACTGAGATAATGTACTATATACCACCTTCAATTATGACCAATAATTAGGCAAGGTCGATGTACATATGAATGCATGCATGTGACAACATGTGTATATATATCTCTTTCGTTCTCTAATAGGTAGTGGTTCTATCCCATTCAGAAAAGCACATGCTTATAAAATAGTTACCAACTCATGCTTAGTCCTATGTCTGCGGAAAATTCGGTAGCACCTCCCCGCATTTCTCCAAGTACATGACATCAATTAGATATTCTAACATTCATCTAATCTTGCCTTGCAAGGTTTGATGGATGTTAGAACACCATATCTGTATACACTCGGAGAAACACATGAGAACGTGTACCAAATATCCACGACATAGAACACAGAGCATGAGTCGATACATTATTTTATAAACACTTAGCTTTTCTAAATTGTCTAAACTGGACATCCAAAGGCTCAGTACAAAGCATTACTTGTAATGAGTACCTTTGAACGAGAACTAAGGATTTTTATGCATGCATGCGTTCAGAAATTGGTAACATATGCAAGAATCTTTCTGAAATATCAAAATTGTAGAAAGATCGTTGAATATGTTACCAATTTCACTTTATGTAGAATTTGTTGGCAACGAGTTGAATCATCTCGTTGCCAATGGACTTCGCAAAATAACATTGAATATTTGTAATGCAGGGTTTATAAACAACGAGTAATTGAACCATTTCTGTGCAATATGGATTAATAATGAGATGTACAAGGGCTTATTAGGATAAATTAGGGATGTACTAGGGTTAAGTAGGGAAATTAGGGTTGGTAGGTTTAAATATGATAATTAGGGCTACTTCCAGTCATTAGTATGTAATTAGGGTTACTTCGAGATGTGGTAGGGGTTAATAAGGGTTAATTAGGGTTTAGCGTTTAAGGTTTAATTAATCTAATTATGGTTTAATAAGATATGTTATGGCTAATTAATGTTAATTAGGAGTACTTTGGGCTAATTATAGCTAATTAGGGTTGATTAGTACTAATAAGGGCTAATTAGAGCTAATTAGGGTTTAATTGTGCGGATTAGTGCTAATTAGTCCCAATTAGGGTTAATTGGGTTCTTAGGGTTAATTACGATTAATAGGGTTTAGGGTTTAATTAATCTAATTAGGGTTTAATAAGATATGTTAGGGCTAATCGGTGTTAATTAGGAGTACTTTGGGCTAATTATAGCTAATTAGGGTTGATTAGGACTAATTAGGGTTTAATTGTACTGAATAGTGTTGATTAGTCCTAATTAGGGCTAATTATGGTTAATTGGGTTCTTAGGGTTAATTTCGACTAATTAGGCTAACTATAATCAATTAGGGTTAATTGGGTTCATTAGGGTTAATCTGTAACATCCCGGAATTTCGGAGCTTTAACACCCGGACTTTTCCGGAGCGTTATCACCCCGAACTCCCTGAGTGTTTAAAACAATCAATACTTAATAGCATAAAAACCTCCATTTCAAATATCTAACTATGAAAACCTATGTCAGAGCCTCTAATCATTACAATTTCCTCAAATCAATTTAAATCTAACCAACAAACTAGATAAGTTTACCCGCGCAGGGGTTTTAACAATCAATACTAAAATTAAATTCACTTCCTTACGCTCGCTCGGCTCTAATCCATATTCAGGTAACCTATTGCTGGTTGTCACCTGCGGAAAGGAAGTCAAAGGGGAGTGAGCTTTTGAGAGCCCAGTAAGGTCGCACAAAGATTTAAAAATAAGAAAACGATACGGACGATTTGACATTTAAACCAATAGAAGATTTTGAAAGCGGAGAAACAGAGCGGTTCAAACAATCTTCTATAAACAATCAAACGATAATTTTAAAAAGGGTTTTCAAAGAAAACCACAGCATTTCAATATAAACAACACGGGGCTGAGTATCAACTCAGTTCCCTTAAATCGATAACCATTTTTAAAACACTTAAAGTGCAATAAACATAAATAGGAAACGTTGAACATGAGCAGTACAGAAGCAAAGCCACCCCGGCAGTGCTCGATACACTTACATATGCATATATACACTGACTAGTCCATCTAGGTACTAGTTAAACCCATCCAACAGACCATCCTTATAACGCCAACAATACAGACCATCATTATGGCTCCCAAGTTACTAACTCATGTCAACATTGAGAAGCAATAAATAGAATTTAAAAATGCTTTACGATGAGCAATCAATAGACATATCAAATGAACAATGGATTCTAAGATTAGATGAAACAGAATTCCAAACGATCGCTATAAGGCTCAATTTAGGGTTTCACGGGTAATTAAAAAAACATTTTCATATCGATCAATAAAAATCAACATTCGATCTAGTTTGTAAAACTGTTGTTATAAGCATTTGAAACAGAATAACGAAATGGGGTTCGGAAAGAAATCCCTTACCTCGGTCCAAGCTATGCGATGCTACCAACCTCAATTATAATTCTTTGAATAAACCTAGATAGGAAAATCGATAAGTTAGAACATAATCTATACTACAATAATATAAACCTAATATAAACTACCCAAACGGCGCTCACCTCTAACCCCGGAATCACACAACTCAAAGCGCGCCTCGCACACGGCCAACTTAACCGAGAACCCGGTACGCTCTTTAATGCATAACCGTATTCTAAATTTATTATAAATTAAAATAAAACACTTGTATAGCTTAAAACATTATAATAAGTCAAAATATGAATTTTCTGAATTTTTGAATATTTTCGAATTAAAATAATTTCTTTAAATACCCATAAATTGCCAAAAATGCTTCCAGCTGCAAACTAAGTCCCATAATTTTTGTAACAGCTTTAACATATGTATAAATATCATAGAAATTTAAATCAGAAATTAAAAAGTATTAAAACTATTTTTCAAATATTCGTTTTGCTAAAAATAATGCGATACGGAAACCATAGCAAATCAACCCCAAAAATCATAAAACTTTTACTGAGTCTTTATTATACCATAAAGATATTACTATAATGTTTCCTAAAACATTTTCTGAGTTTAAGGTCTCCAAAACAATATTACAAATCTGAAATTACAGAAAATAGTAAAAATTCATACGATGTCAGAAAATTATGAAACTTTGCCACAAATTCTAATATAGCCGATCGTACTATAATGTAAATTTTCATGTTCTAATGATAAGCGTGCGCTAACATATTCACGTGCAAACTTAACGTCAAACCCGATCCGCATTTCCCTTCTTATCTGTCACAGCCCACATAAAAATCTCACAACCTACTCACATCACAGCTACTGCCATAATTCCCCCATACCCAACATCACTCACACAGTTCAAAACATTACCTCACATGCCTACTGCATCTCTCTTTGCTATCTTCATTTTACACTGCCTTCTTCATCTAATACCCACATACACACCCAGCATTACAGCCCACCACTCATGCACTCATGAACACATTTTCCATTTCCTTACACTCCCTCACAGGCCCTCGCTCACAGCACACACACCGCCTTTTTCCATACACACGTATATACCATTTTCACCCAACAAAACACACACACCTTGCACCATACACCCACTGCCCTACGGCAGTGGGGTTTCTCTCCCACTCGCTCTTTTCTTTCCTCATACCCAGTTCATCCCCTTTCCCTTTTCACCTTTAAAGCCCATGACTGCCCCCGTGCTCCATTCCCTCTTCACACACAACGCACACACCAGCCTTCATTTCACCTTCCATTCAAACCCATGTCCCTTTGTCCCCGATACACCCACACAATGTTCCATGTACACAGCCGCACACAGCCCTTCCCAATCACACACCCTACAACCCACTGATACCCACCTTACACTATTATACACGCACATATTCACAGCAGTCTCGTGGCTATATGTACAGCCCGCACACACTACACAGCCGTCACACACACTGCCATATATATACCTATATATCCCGCTACATTCACTACGGCAAATTCTAATGCACGCACGTATGATACCCATATGAAATGATACTCGCAATTATATGAATCACGGCAAAGAGGCTTACCGAAATCGAATTGCGCTGTCCGTATCAGTCTCCTTCAGCCTTCACTCTCTCTTCCTATTTACTACTTTTCTTCTCCCTTTGTCACGAGCACACATGCACAGCCTTCTTCCATTTCTCTGCCAACCTTCTTGTTCTCTTATCTCTTTTCTCTTGCTTTCTGTCTCTCATCCAAACCCCTCCTCTCTCTGCCGCCAATCTGAAGAAGAGAAGATCGGCGGGCCGAGGAAACGGCTGCCCTATAGTATAAGATATAAAACCCTAAAGGGACAAATACAAAAAACCCCCCTCCAAGTTTCGTTAGTTATTCAAAGTTCACCCAAAATATTTTATTGTTTTAAAAGTGTCCAACGTAATTAGTTACAATTTTAATATGCCAAGAAGTTTTTTTTTTTATGGGTTGTTATATAACGTCGCTTCATTAACTGCCGCTAAAAGTGGCTACATAAAAATATCAACGCTAACTATAAAAAATAATATATTCGCCACTAAAATTTCTAATTAAATAAAAAAATATCGGGGTGTTACATAATCAGGGTTTAGTTTGGGTTTAGGGTTTAGTTTGGGTTTAGGGTTTATGGTTTAATTTGGGCTGTGTGTTAATTAGGACTAATTTGGACTAATTACAGCTAATAAGGGTTCATTGGCTTCTTAGGGTTCATTAAAACTAATTCGAGCTAATTAGGGTGAATTGGGTTCATTAGGGTTAATCGGGACTAATTAGGGCTAATTATAGCCGTGGCGGAGCCACGATTTCACCCCAGGTGGTGCTAAAAATATTGCATTAACCTAATTAACTTAAATTCAATAACCAACCATTCAACTAAATCAGAGATATCTCAATCCAATTGAGTCTCATCCTCCGTCAACAATCTCAATTTTCAATGCACAGTCAACAATCTCAATTCTCAATTGCTCAATTCACAGTTAACAAAATTATATAAAGAATGAAAATTGATATAAAGAAGTCTAACAATTAGAACTAAATCACGTACAGATATCCTAGAAAGCACCGACACCTCATATAAGGGTGTCGGTATGGTGTCCGACACCTCCGGACACGTGTCTGACACCTCTCCGATGTGTCCATAGATATTGATTTAATTTTTAATTACCGGACATTGTGTCAGACACCTCTTGAAGAAGTGTCGAACAACTCTTGAAAAAGTGTCCATAAGTATAAAGCCAATCGGTGTCGGTGTCGATCGGACGCGGTGTCTGTGTCCGTGCTACCTAACAGATATCTCAATTCAATTGGGTCCCATCCTCCGTCAACAATCTCAATTCTCAATTCTCAAATGCTCAATGCACAGTTAACAAAATTATATAAAGAATGAAAGTTGGTATAAAGAAGTCTAATTAAATCACAGATATCCTAGAAAGTACCGACACCTCATATAGGGTGTCGGTATTTGTTCTAAATTCCATCTAGCTATAAGATGGATATGTTATTTTTTTCATGCAAAATAGGGATCATTTTAAAATGCAATCAAGTCAACATAAGCTTATATTTAGGAAAAATATATATAATCAACTATGTCTTCATATATAGCCGACTACATCTTTATTTTGCCGATTTTATGATGCCTTAATGTTGTTCAGGATCTTGATAATTTAGATGAATCATTTTGTCGACATCTTATGCTTATTGAGTGTTAACGAGTCCCTATTGGTGTAACAAATGAGGTTCCTGAGAATTGCTCTTATTTAAATTGAGAATGAGCTTTTGCATATCTTGGAAGCTTTCAGACTAGGGAACAAAATGGAAAAGAAAAATAGATCAAAATGTGCCTATACACGGGTATTTATAACATCATATTCTGAAAAATGCATCAACATCACTTCAATTGTGAAGATCTATCTCTCGAGGCTATAGAAAACTTTTATAGCAACTGCATCTCTGTGTTTACTTGTTTCCCTTTATGCATGTTTGGGTTTAATTAGTCAGAGCACTTTATAGTCATCTTGTAATCAGAGACGTATAAGTGAGCATAAGCAAAAGTCAGTGGGTATATGCAAGACTTGCAAGGGCATGTGTATGGAGTCATCTAGCAGTTTTATACAACTGGCTTATGCCTAAACTTCCTTGACAAATAATTTGGTACATGAGGTTCTACGGAAGGTGCTTTTTCTTCCCCCCCCCCCCCCCCGGGGATGCTTCTTTAGGGAATTGATGATTAGGTACGATGGATTAAGTTCCTGTCAATTGCGTTGCATGTGCGAAGAGATTGAGAAAGTACACATTGTAAGCTATTAAATTAGCAGGTTTCAAGGGAGATATTGAACCTTTTATTATTTATGTATTTGTGGGCGGAGCTTAAAGTTGAGACGGATGTTAAGTACTTGAGGTTTAATATCGGGTGTGTAGTCTAGAGGACAAAGAAGTTTCTAAAATTTGTGGAGCTTCCCAGAATTTTATGAGAGCGGATTTAGGTAATTCACGATTATCCTCATGGAGTCTTTCTCATCTTATTTAGATCCTTTTCGAGTTTTTAAAAAACTTTCCATTAAATTTCTGATATAGAGGCTTGTGCTGACCACCCCTGCCCATCCTCGAGAGAGATAGAGTTATGTTCTAAGCCATCTGAAGTTTTAGATAGTTAATGTAGTGAACAAGAGTACGATTCCTTCAATTGTTCATGTTCAGTGTCAGCCATACATAAAACAATATATATTGTTCATGTTCATACGCGTACTCGGTACTCCTTACTGAGGATTCCAGTTTCCCATAAAGTTATTCATTTACTGTTTCATTTAAATGGATAGAAGCCACGAGAACATAAGAACTGAAAACACTATATACAGATTAAAAAATCACATACATACAGATTCAAAATCAAAATTGTTGGGAAGAAAAAATAAAAATAGTGGACTTAACTTCTAATGAAGAAGACGGGTAATTCTTGCCGGCGGTGGCGTTGATGGCGCGACGACAGTGGAGGTGGATGGCATGGTCACGCGGCGTCGGGGGGAGGATGGGGTGTCATCGGAGGTGGGTCAACGTGGAGGTGAAAACAACGGTGGGATCGTCGGAGGTGAGAGTAGATTTTCAAAGAGAGAAATAGGGAGAGAGAATAAACTAGATTATGGGTGTTAATATCGAGGACTTTTAGCGATGGAATGACACCGTCGCTTAAAGTCCATCGGTGAAGGTCGTATCATTACGACTTTTACCGACGTAATTTTTAGCGATTGTGTCATCCCGTCGCTAAATTGTTTTATTAAATCCTAAAAAAAAGGTAATTTCCTAAAAAAAAATTAGCGACGGAAGTACCGTCGCTAAAAGACTGTCGACAAAAGTCATCGCCAAAAACTTTTTTCGACGGATGATTCCGTCGGTAATAGTATTCAACGACATAATTTTACCGACGGAATTATCCGTTCCGTCGCAAAAACGTCTTTTCTTGTAGTGAGCGGAGGGATGTCTTGTACTGCTTTTCCTTCTAACCTCACTATAATATACACAGATTCTATACTTGGTTTGTGTTTTTTGTTTTAACTCTGCATAACTAAAAGTGAGAGGACTTTTGGTAACTTACTCACCGACCCCACACTTGCTAGCTCTCAAGTAAGCTTTGCAGCAGTGTATATATATATAACGTGCGTTGCACGTGGATGTAGTCGTGAGTAAATTTTGAGGTGATATCATTAGTGTTTTTTTTTAATCAAAATAATATAATTCAATTATTTCTTATTTCTTTTGTGATTAGTTTAGAAGAAATGTATATTTAATGTTCGCAATTGTAATCAGTTTAATGTTTGGAAACTCCTTTGTAAGCTTCTAGATTGAAGAAATGTTAGATGGTGCTACTGAAAGGAAAAAACAACTGGAGAAATTAAAAGAATGAATTTACGTCTTTGTTTTTGTAATCTATTAAATTGGTTTATGGTATATACTTAAAATTTTTAATTTTCAAGACTAGGCTCCTGGTGTTCAACTGCAATAACTGAACAGATTTTCAGTTCAAATTGGTGTCATTTAAGCCTTGTTTTTTTCCCATTTTTTGATGCATATTTAACCTTGTTTTTTGTTTTTTCCCCTAATAGTTTCTTGTTTCTTATTTAATTTTTCACGTATTTAATTATTTTTGTTTTTGTTTTATTTCAGGTTTAAAATTAGTGAATTATTTGCTACCCTAAAAGTGCAAGAAAAAAATTTACAGTTCTTATTACCTGATGTTTATAACCAAATTAAAAAGGGAGTAATAAAATGATTTCTTTGTACCAAATTTAAAAAGGAGTCATAAAGGGAGGGTAAGAGTGATATTGACGTAATTGACGAGGGACGTAATCGTCTAGAAATGATTTACAACATTTGTACTTCTATAAGTAGTATATATATATATATATATATATATATATAGAGAGAGAGAGAGAGAGAGAGCTCCCCGCCAATTTTTATTAATAAGAGTACAATCTGTAATTTGGTCATTAAGAATTAAAAAGATGATATTAAAGACATCTTAGTAACAAAAAAAATGAAACGATTATCATTTTCAATTATTAAATGCACTGTGTTTTTCGCGTTTGGCTCTAGTTTTCTATGTAAAGATAAAAAGATGTTGCCGTAGTGATCTTAAAAAAAAGATCTACAATGACAAGAGTACATTGTAAGCGTCGAACGTAGAGTGCGATGATCAATTTTCATTTTGCTGATAGGCTCTTTAAGAAATCATGCATAATCAGAACATGGATTCTATCAAAAGTGAGACATATATTGTGAGACCCCGATCTTAATTAACTTCTAATCATTTTATTAATATTAAACATATTTAAATTTGAAATAATAAAATTGTGTTACATTGTTTGTTTACATAAAATAAATGTTGAATTAAGTTATGGGTCAAAATATAATTATGTAAAACTTTAGGGGTTAAAAAGTAATTATGCAAAACCTTGGGGCCAATATGCAAATATAAAAGTTGGTATTAGTGGCATTCCATGTGTTGCTCTTGAATGAATTGTTGGAGGATTTGCCACCTATTATTTGGCGGTGAGTAATCAAAGGAAAATAATAAAAAAATGGAAAGAGAAGTTAAGTGGATAACTTAGAACCAAAAGAGAAAGGGAAGTGGAGGACCACCTTTCGACCAAAATAGAAACAAAGAGAAGGGAAAGAGTAAGCAAAAAAAAGGAAGAAGAAGAAAGAAAAGAAAACAGAGAAAGGAAGAACAAAGAGAGAGATTTGAATCAACCTTCGCTTGGCCTTATTTTCTTTAAGGTAGGTTATCTTGTGCTCAGGGACGGATCCAGAAAGTCTAATCGCGAGGGCCAAAAAGTCCAAAAAAAAAAAATTATGGCTCACTTAAACGAATTTTAAAAGGTTCAAGTTTACATAAAACATGACAAATCAGAAACATAATGTAATTAGCATCACTATATACAAAATACCTGCTCAATTTGACTACTAATCATATAATTTTACTATTCAAAATGATTTATTTAACTTGGTAAGATTAGTAATAACAAATTAATAAACTTACACGAAAGAATTTACTAATGTTATTATCAATTGTATGAGTACAATAGTAACATATAAGTTAATATATGTATAAAAATTTTAACTCAAAAAAAAGTTTATAAATTTAGAATTTAGAAGAGTAAAGATCGAACAAGAAAATGAAAAAGACAAATATATGATGACCGGTGGCACAAAGAGTAAACAACACAATAAAATAAAATCTTAATTAATTATTATAACGCCATTTTTTGTAATTTATTTAAATATATTTATGCACTATCTATATATCAAAAAGGAAATTTCCCAAAGAATGGGCGGGTTCCCCCGCCCCCCCCCCCCCCCCAACCAGTCAGGTGGTTGGTCCGCCCCTGCTTGTGCTTCTATGTTTTTAAAGGATATTTGAGAAGTATTATGAGTAGTAAAATACATATAAACTTGCTTGTAATGATCTTAAGTGAGATATGTTACAAAACCTGCAAACACAGTCATAAAAATGAGATAGCTTTGGTGCCCAGAAATATATCATTTTAGTTAAGATATGAGTTTGGTTATTTTATATGTTGTACTACTACATGTGTAAAGTATACACACCAAATTTTGAGATTATTACTACGGTTTAAAATTCATGACTTGAAACATGTCCTGTGAAACTGTACAGTCGTGAAATCAGAGTAATTTTGGTGATAAAAAAGGTATAATTTTAATTGATATATGGACTTGTTATTTTATATGTTGTACTACTACATGTATGGTGTATTCACACAAAATTTCAGATTATTTCAAGTACTATTACTAGTGTTTAGAATTCGTGACTTGAAACTTGTCTTGTGAAACTGTTGTTGGATATATTCTAAAGTCTGTATTTGGAAGAGCCTAACATGACCTTAAAATAATATTTTCGTGCTAAATAAAATATTGAGATGTAGCTATTTATGTAACGACCCGGTCCACGGCCCCACCACAGGGCAATGCCTCCCTCAAAAGGGCTAGCCAAGTAGGTACTTATGAGTTCATAGGCAGGGTCTTATAAGGCCAATCGCAAACTCTCTCACAACCGATGTGGGATATTACAATCTCCCCACCTTATTCCTTAGCGTCCTCGCTAAGGCTCGATCACACATAGCCCAGAATCTTCCTCTCTAGCCAATGTGGGATATACCTGGCTCACCCTTCGTTGCCCCAACCATCCTCTTGATGTGGGATATACCAGGGCTTGCCTTCGTTTCCCCCAACCATTGGCAACCCGACTGGACAGCCCAGCCCGAGCTTTCGAGAGTCGGCTCTGATACCATCTGTAACGACCCGGTCCACGGCCCCACCACAGGGCAATGCCTCCCTCAAAAGGGCTAGCCAAGTAGGTACTTATGAGTTCATAGGCAGGGTCTTATAAGGCCAATCGCAAACTCTCTCACAACCGATGTGGGATATTACAATTTAAGTCTAGTTTCCAGAATATATTATTTGACTGAAGAGGCCTTGCAATTAAATTGTTATGATTTTCGGAGTAAAGACTACTCCTGCTACCAATTGAAATATTGGGCACATTATGTAACCTAAACTAGTAGTTTTTTGTGTGGGGCTTAATGGTGAATAACTAGGTAAATTTCAGGTCTTAAATAGACACTCAGATATCTACATAATAATATAAGTACACATATGGGTAGGGTACTCAAGGAAAAACATCAAAGTATTTCTTACTTAATTACCGAATTAGTTTGTGTATTTAGAGATTAGTCTACACGCTGGCATGTGTTTTGTTGGTAATATGGCAACTATGACTTGAGCTCTTTTGATGTACTTGATAAATTTTTTGTTGACATCTATACATGACTATGCATGTCACGTGAAGGAGGTGGAAAAAATGAGTTTAAGGTGTTATTGCCGGGGTTGGGAGTTATCCGGCCAGGGTTCTCGTTCTCGTTCATGTCTCGATAGTACATACTAGCTATGCGTACTACTTTCTGAAAGGAATTATTGGCGTGACTGTGATGACGTTGGAATTTTTTTTTCCGAATCCGCTATATCAGTTGGTTACGATACAAAAAGTCTCTCGCACTCAGGGAAGATCGACTTGTGCATGAGGGGCATATTTGCATATTGATATTCTCGTACTTGGCCCATATCTGTCTGGAACTTGTTTCTACTGTTTCGTTATACTTATCGAGATGAAGTTAATATTTAGGTCTTACTTGCCATACTCGTATATCATTTACAAGATTTCAGATCTTGCTCGATATGCTATTCCTGTTTCTTTTGAAGGCAAGGGTTAGCAAATATTTGTAAGTGATACTCGATATGTTAAAATTATTCTTAAGCACATATTTATCATCTGCTCAAGTGACTTTCATGTTTGTACTAACCATTCATAATTTAATCAATTCATGTTTAGACTTAGAATCACCGGATACCTTACTGAGCCATCAGGCTGACTCATTCCCGATACTTTTTTTTCTAGGTTCGGAGTCGGAATATTTGCCAGGGGACGAGGATTACCTTGGGGAGAATCAAGAGTATTACGTTGGGTGAGTAAAGTTTTAGTCTTCTTCTTTTGTTTTGGAGTGTAGCACTTGTATAGGAGAGAGGTGGTCTGTAATAAAATGTTATGTTTAGTCTTTTCACTTATGGACGACTGTAACATTTAAGCCATACTTCCGCTTTCTCTTTTGAGGTTTGTAGTAAAGCTCTGTTTATCCTTGAGGTATATATGTTAACAAGCTCATTTAGCGTCGCACCCCCTCGCGCGCGGGGGGGGGGGGGGGTGTGTGACATATGTATGCTCAACAAAATATGAACATATTTTGGACTTGTACTGTTATCCTTAGAGATTTGAGTGATTTAGACTGCGAACACCTTTATTTTGGAGTTATAATGCTCATAAAAAGGAAAAAGAAAGAAATTGATATTTGAGCTTTATCTTTGTCACTGAAGGGTTGTATAGCGACAATTGTTAAGACCATTAACAATGAAAGTGGAGCTCAAACATCACTTTTCTTATTAACTTTCATGTAAAAAACTATTCCGCTGACAAAGATCAAGTATTTCTTCGGTCCATCCATGTGATTATCGTGAATTGACATCTAACTTATCCTCAATACCCTATATATATTGGTACCTTGCCATTAGCCTTTGCTATCTTATCTTCGCTAGGATCATGGAAGACCAAGTTCTTTTGCTTGTCATTTTATTGCTAAATAGTAATAAACTTTAAGGCTGCATACCGCGGTGTAAAGCAAGCATACCAGTGACTCCCACTGATTTCTGCTAAGAGAATCTCCTACAAACATTATGTTTTTTTTCCTTTGAGTCTCTCCAAAAAGCCCCTCCCATCAAACTTAGGTAAATAGAAATTTCGTACCTTGTTAAGTCATGAACAAAATTAATCAAAATGACTGGGGGAAGATTCAGACATAAATGATGAAAACACTTCTGTTTAAGAAGGTAACATTTGAAATTCATACAAGAGTGTATGTGCAACAAAAGGCTGGACCGTAAGGCTCTAATCCAACCGGCATGGAGTATTGCGCCTCGGGGACCTACAAGGCCGCCACATACATCTGAGCCCCCGATTCCCGCACCTATGTCGGGGCCGAAGCGCACAAGGACCCGTGTGTGGAGCACATGCAGGGCGAGGACGTAAGTTTGCCACCAACAAGTGCGGCGGGCAGGATTCGAACCCAGGTGAGAAACCTGGATTGGGATCCTGGGGACCGCTGAACCAACCCTTGTTGGCATGCTCAAGACCTTTCTCGATTGTGTTGTATCTTACTAAATCAGACGGTACAATCACTCCGAAGCTGATATATCATTTTGGAAAAGCCAATTACAGCTTTAGTGATATTAAAGTTCATCAAAACTTTTCCAGTCAGGTGCTTGGTCCATGATATGCCCATTTAAAGCAGACACACCATGTCAGGCCCATCATATACCTTTTTTGTCACTTTTAAGCAAGACCATGTGGGCTTTGGGCCCTTGGCTCCTACTGTTGTACATTTTAGCAACACAGTGTGGGCCTTGGGCCGTTGGCTCCTGGCTCCTGCTATCACATATTTAATATGTTTTCTTCCTCTTTTTTTTGGATCATATAACAACGTGGCGTAATTGATGTTATGTCACCTCTTTGTCAATTTTAAGAATAGAGATTTAAAGGGACGTTAATACACATATTGTATGTGTTCAGGATAGCATTTTCGCTGAATGAGAAAATGTCATGATTTTCATTTCAGCTTCTAATAGTGATTACACTCAAGATTGTCAATCGATGGTAAAAGAATAGAAGAGGAAAAGAAAGTTAACTTTCTTGTACTATTTTTTAAGTGTTCCTTTGCCGGGAAAGTAATGGCCTATTTTCTCGAACCCTTCCAAAAATGTTATCACGCTAAGTTCACAAGATTTTGCAATAAAAGTATCGTAACAAAGTTATTCTCTGACACACACCCCGGAAAGGGGCGCATAACGCTAAACAAGCTGGTTAACACATATACTTCAAGGATAAATAGAGCTTTACTACAAAACCTCAAAAGAAACAGCGGAAGTATGCTTAAACATTACAGTCGTCCATAAGTGGAAAGACTAAACATAACATTATATTACAGACCACTTCTCTTTTATATAAGTACTACACTCCAAAATAAAAGAAGAACAACAAAAACGTTGCTCACCCAGCGTAATACTCTTGAGTCTCCCCGAGGTAATCCTCTTCATCCCTCGGGAAATATTCTGACTTCGAACCTAGAGGAAAAAAAAAGGTATCGGGAACGGGTCAGCCTGATGGCTCAGTAGGGTATCCGGTGCTTTTACGTCCAAACATGACTTGATCATATTATGTATAGTTAGTATGAATATGCAAGTCACTTGAACAGATGATACCTACGTACTTAAGAATAATTTAACATATCGAGTAAGACATGCAAGCATCTGCTCACACTTGCCTTCAAAAGAAACGAGAATAGCATATCGAGCAAGATTTGAAATCTTGTAGAACATATACGAGAATGAAAAGCAAGACCTAAATATTAACTTGATCTCGCCACGAATAACCAAACAGTACAAAAAAGTTCAAGACAAATATAAGCCAAGTACGAGAATATCAATATGCAAATATGCCCCTCGTGCATGAGCCAACCTTCCCTGAGTGCGAGAGACTTTTCGTATCGCAACCAACTTATGTAGCGGGTTCGATAGAAGAAGTCCAACGTCATCACAGGCACGCCAATAATTCCTTTCGAGAAGTAGTACGCATAGCTAGTGCATACTATCAAGACATGAACGAGAACGAGAGCTTTGGCCGGATAACTTCCAACCCCGGCAAATAACACCCTCAACTCACTTTTTTCCTCCTCATTCCGTGATATGGTCATCAAGTACCTCAAAATAGGTTTAATCCCATGTCGAGTCATATTTACCGTATTATCAACAATACATGCCAAGCATGTAACATAATCTCTAATGCACAAACTCATTCGGTAATCAAGCAAGAAATGATTTGAGGTTCTTCCTTAAGTACCCTACTCCTATGTATACTTACATTATTATGTAGATATTTGAGTGTCCATTTAAGACCTGAAATTTGCCTAGTTATTCACCATTAAGCCCAACACAAAGGAACTACTAGTTTAGGTTACCTAATCTGCCTAGTATTTCAAATGGCAGCATGAGTAGTAACATATAAAATAACCAAGTCCATATCTTAACTAAAAGTATATATTTCTAAGCATAAAAAATACTCTAATTCCATGACTGTACAGTTTCACAGAACATGTTTCAAGCCACGAATTTTAAACCATAGTAATTGAAATTGAAATAATCTGAAATTTGGTATGTATACTCTATACATGTAGCACTATAACATATCATATAAAATAATCAGGTCCATATATCAACTAAAAGTATATCTTTCTAAGCTCCAAAATTATTCTAATTCCATGACTGTTTTGCAAATTTCAGCATACATGATCATACTTCTTCTTGAATCATTTCAAGCAAATATAAATAAGTGTTTTAGCACTACTCCTAATACTTCTAATACAAGTTTTGAAGACTTAAAAAAACACAAGAAAACCTACTTTAAAGAAATTATGGCCAAGCCAATTCAAGAAGGTTGATTCAAATCTCCTTTCTTCTTTTCTTCTCTTTTTATGGCCGAAAGTTGCTTGAATCAATTCAAGCAAATATAAATTATGGCCAAAAGTTGCTCTTCCCTTCCACCTTGTTTCTAAATTATCCACTTAGGCTTCTTTCTATTTTTTTTATTAGTTTTTTTTTGCTTACTCACCACCAAATAATAGGTGGCAAATCCTCCAACAATTAATTCAAGAGCAACACATGGCATGCCACTAATACCAACTTTTCATATTTGCATATTGGCTCCAAGGTTTTGCATAATTACTTTTTAACCCTCCAAAGTTTTACATAATTATATTTTTTGCCCACAACTTAATTTTGATATTTATTTTATGTATACAAATAATATAACACGATTATATTATTTCAATCAAATTTAAACATGTTTAAACTTAATAAAATTATTAGTAGCTAATTAAGATCGGGGTCTCACATTCTCTTTCCCCGTCGGCTAAAATCAATCATGTTTTATTTTTTTTTTTGTTCAATACCGTAAGCTCATTTTACTTGTTTTTTTAATTTACAACTTGAAATAACTTTTTTGGTACAAAATAAAAATCATTGTGTGCACATTTTTAGAAGATACAAAATGACGTAGAGTCGAGTCAATTTTATTTACTAAAAAATTGTTGAAACTTCTTGTTTTTAATTGTTTTTTAAACAGACTTTCTTAACACTTGGACTAACCAAAGTTTTAATTTCCATGAAAACGTTTTTCCAAATGAACCAACTCAATTAAAGTGAGTTTCTTTTTCCTTCATTTTACTTTGTTTTTCTTCAGCAACATTTTTTTGCATGACATTCTTGACAAATGAACGAAGCGTAAAGGTATACCAGTTAAGTATGATATTGCATTGACTAATGTTTGATATGCAATAATAATTGTAGGATTATGGAGTCAAAACGATGCGTAATTGCAATGTGTTTTTGGTGGATGTTGTGAAAGAAGATTTCGGCAGGGTCTTAAAACTAGACTCAATTAAGAGTGGCAAGCTATGGGAGGGAATATACATGCTCATCTTCAATACATGGCATTGGTGGAATCGTAGAGGACCCTCACAATCGTTAGTATACACCACAACTTTATACTCTTCTTTCTTTCTTCCTTTTAAGTGAAAAGGTGTTTGCATGATGTAACATGGGAGTTCAGTGTCTACTAAGAATACACCAGATGAGTCCTATTCAATTTAAACCTTAAGCCATTAAGACCCGGTCTATCCAAAAATATATGCTCAACTTAATTTTCACAATAACTTGATGTAGGACTAAATAACTCCATAAGTGCACCTCAAGAATCTTCCTTTCACGTTTGAGTCCACCCACGATTGAAACTCTCCCTGCTTTGCCAAAAACCAGTGTTTTCTTTCTAATAGCCATAGACATAAAGTGCAAGGCCCCAGTCGCTATCACGAAGTCTGACACCATTTTACGAAAATATCAGGGAGTCGTGTGTCCACCACCAAGATGACTTATTCATGCAGGATGAGCCCAACCTTTCCTAAGAACTTTAGCCAACATAAATTTGATACATCCAAGTGTATATGCCAACTTATTTTTCGCCCTGACTTGATGTGTGGCTGAGTAACTCCATGTCAAGAAAAAGTAAGTGCTATGGATTAACTTTTGAATTGTTGTAATTATGCAGATGGGATTACATTCAAGTAGGAAACGAGACATACAAAGACATGGATCGAATGGTTGCTTTTGAGATGGCACTCAATACATGGGCTGGGTGGGTGGACTCCAACATTGATCCGACCAAAATCAGGGTTTTCTTTAAAGGGATCTCTCCATCTCATTACAAATAAGTTACACACTAATGTGGGCACTAGTTTTTGTCAATAACCTAACTTTGAATTGTATATAGGTGATGAACCTGGACAATTGTGTTGTGTAGTGGCAGTGAATGGAATGAAGCGAGTGCTAAGACATGCCTGGGCCAGAAGACCGGTTCTTGGATCGAGATATGTGGGAGAAACGCCGCCTGCTTTAGCGATTCAGAAGAAAGTACTGAGCAAAATCAGGAAGCCGGTGACTTTGCCTAATATAACCAACCTTTCGATACTTCGCAAAGACGGACATCCTTCTATCTATGGCCTTGGTGGTCATATCGAAATGGACTGCAGCCACTAGTGTCTTGCAGGTACTATAGTTAGGAACCAAAATCCTTACAATCTTATTTTTTGAACATAGGGATTCTCGAACAATAACAAACGAGTTACGTTGAGGATATATGAGGTTAAAATCTTTAGGAGAAAGAGTTTACTAATTGTAAGAGTCGAACTCAATCCCCATGTATAGCCAATATGAGATTATAAGGCATGTCTCTTTGCATAGTTTGGAATATTACAGGCAAGGCCACCTCTAATACCATGTTAAAGTTAGGTGTCAAACCCAAATTCATAGTTTTGAAAAGGCAGAGCCCCACGTATATGAGTTGAACTCAATCCCCACGTATAAGCGACCCGAGACTTTAACATCGATCATGTTACCTTTCATCTGTTCAGATCTTTAATTGCGGTATAGAAAACTCGACTCAAGAAGAAGTGTAACTATGCGGATTCAATGGTGAGGATTTCCTAAGGAGATTTGAGGGCAAAAAAAATAATGTTTGTAGGGGACTATCTAAACGTCAACCAGTGGCAATCCCTTGCCAAAGTGGTACACGAACTTCAAACACCAACTTCAAAGTTTTAAATTTCAAAAGTTACACAAACCAAGTGTAAGCATGGCTTGGTCTATTTGGTTTGGAGTTTGAATATGGAGCTGAATCAACTAACATCGATTTGGAAAAACAAATCGAAGTTGAACGGTTCGGTTCTAACTTTCATGTGTTAAATTGATGGTTTCATGTTTCTGGACCTAGTAGTTATTTTTGGTCTTTATGGACCCTTCGATCTACTATCTGGCTTTCATAATACGTATGAACACCGATATTCTACGTTCAATTTCAAGAACATGGAGCAAAAGTAAAAACAAAAAATTATTGGTTCAGGTCGGTTGGTTCTGTTCGATATAGATCTAAAACGTTTGTGGAACTTCAAACCCCAATCGAATGAGCATGTTACTTAATTAGTTCTTCAAAAAGTGAATCCAATCGATTGTTTCGTCTGATTGACGTATGAATGGTCCGATTGGGTGCTATGTTTTTACCCGTTTGAATGCTCACCCATGATAATGTTGATAAGTACTTTTACTGGTTGGTTATAACTTTCACTACATTTTCGGTTATATCAACTTTCTCTTCTATTATATCTACTTGTGACACAACAACTATTGTAGTAATCGACATATACAAAAAAATATTTTTCTGCGATAGATATTATACATGTAGACGTTGACTTTAACATAAATAATAATTATAAATTAAATAAGCATCATTTGACAAGTTAAGCTAAAAAAGAATGAGTAAAGTTAATTATACATGTACTGAATCTATTATATTTATTTAAAAAGGTCAAAGTGAAAAATGCTACAAAAATGGAAAGATTAATCCAACTAAATTAAACTGTAACAAAATTTCGACAAGAACAAAAGTTTATTTCCACACCGACCCACATCACAATTTCATGTCAAATATAAGAAGTTTATCATTCATATACTTTTGAAAGTGTGGGTAATCATTCGAGGTTTTAAATAAAAACTCATGTAAATTTCGCACTTTGCTCCACTAAATACATCGTTCTTCGGTGATACAACTACAACAACTTTTATTTATTTATCTGATTATAATAAGGTGGTTGTAATGAGCACTATTAATAAAAGAAAGAACATTAAAACTTGCATAATATTTTTTGAACCCTTTCTTCCGTAAAAAAATATATACTATCATGATCTACGCAGTATCAACTGGTGAAGTTGGTTGCTAAAGATGCTTATAATGGTTAAAAAAAAAAAACCCCAAATTTATAGCCATATGAAAGTACTATAGTAGCTTTTAGCAACAAAATCCTAGGATCTTTCCTCATTGTATATCTTTTAGTGACCAACTTGCATATGAACCTTAACTGAAATATCCTAAGACTTGCTTTTATCATGGCAGCCCGTTGCCTACAAGCGACTTTTGCGATTCCTCATCTTTTTTCTAGTAAACCCTTTCTCTCTCCAAATTTCGTGCCCATCTCCACCGCCGGCTTTCCCGGTGGGTGGTGACGTGGTAGCTTAGTTGCTTAGCCTAGATCTTTGTTTATTAGTATTTTTTTGGTTCGGGATTTGGGTTGCTTCAGGGAGCTAGACGACCTTAGTCGATAATCGGTTTGCCTCCGGTCTGCTGCATTCTCTATGGTTTTTGGCGCCAATTAATTGGTTGGTGTTAGTTTGCGGGGTAAGCTAGCGGGGTTCTTGGCGGATCCACGTTTGAATTGTGGTAGTTGTCGGGTAAGGATTATTTTTGCTAGCGGGGCGGTAGGTGCGGTGCCACCATGGGTTAGAGAAGGTTTAGTGAGTGTAGGTCAAGGTATTTTTTTTTCTACTAAGGATTATCCCCCCCCCCTCCCCCCTCCTTCCCCATTGATCTAGAAAGGATGTGTGGTGTGCGATTGAAGTAGGTTTTGCTTCTGCTAGAGGTGAGCACGGCAAACCGTTATCCCTCAGTTTGAAAAATCTTCAACCGAACCGAACAATACACCATCGGTTTGGACAGTTTGGTTTAGTCGGTTTAAACGGTTCAGTTTGGTCGGTTTAGATCGATTTGTGCCTATTTGAAAAAAGTTGTCCCTCTGCAAACATATTATTGGATCCAAATGTTATTTAAAAATTGAAGTTGTAGTTTTTTCTAAATTGCACATAACCTTATTACATTTAATATTTAACTGCTCGTATTAACATATAATTCAATTATTGTTCAAGACATATGTTACAATAAAAACTCAATTATGCCTTTGTCATTGATGTTCAAGAAAGAATGAATAAATATACAAGACGTATCGATAACTAGACGATTGTTTCTATCTCTTTCATTTTATTTTCTTTTAACTTTTAAAGTTTTGTTTACTTAGATTTGCTTAGTGGGTATATGAAAACTATTAATGAATGTCATTATAAATAGATTAGTATATCATAGGTCGGTTCGATTCGGTTTGTGATCGGTTTCAAAAGAGTGAACCGTGAACCAAACCGAACCGAGGTTGGTTTGAGAAATATGAAACCAAACCGTTAAGATCTTTGGACGGTTCGGATTGAATTGGTTTTGTTTGATCGGTTTGAACGGTTGAGTGTTCACCCCTAGTTTCTGCCCTATTGTAGGTTAGTTTGATTTAGGTTGGGAGGGGTAGAGATAAGGCTGAGGTGGTTTCAGTCGGTGGCTACTGGTGGTCGTCTAGGGTATTGGGTCTTTGTCCAGCGGTGTGCTGGTTGTGAAGGGCTTTTGATGGGGCTCTGTTTTGCTGATTCCGACAGGGCTTCTGTTGGAGAGTTCCTTGGATAGTGTCATCTATGCTGGGCAGCGGACGGTTAGTCGAAGACGACGGGTTAGGCACCGGTGTAGATGCACGGGGATCAAGACACGCGACAGCGACGGGGACATGTGTCTGAAATTTGGGTTGCTGGCTCACAAGTAGGGGTGAACACCACATTGTTCAGACTAATTCGAACCGTCCAAACTGAACCAATCCAATTCGAACGGTAGAAATATCTTAACGGTTTGGTTTCACATTTCTTAAACCGACCTCTGTTCGGTTCGATTCATGATTCACTTTTTTGAAACCCTCACAAACCGAACCGAACGGACTTATGATATACTAATTTATTTTTAATGACATTTATTGATAATTTTTATGTATATGGTACTAAGCAAATCTAAATAAACAAAACCTTAAAAGTTAAAAGAAAAGAAAATAATGAAATTAGTTATAACACAAAAGTCTAGTTATCGATATGCCATGTATACTTGTTAATTTTTTCTTGCACATCAATAACAAAGGCATAACTGAGTTTTTTTTTTTGTAACATATGTCTTGAACAATACCTAAATCATATTAATACGAGTAGTTAGATATTGAATGTAATAAGGTTATGTGCAATTTAGAAAAAAAAAACTATAACTTGAATCTTGAATAACATTTGGACAACTTTTTTAAATGGGCACAAATCGACCAAACGGAACCGTTTAAACCTACTAAACTGAAATGTCCAAATTGATGGTGTTTGGTTCAGTTCGGTTTAAGATTTTTCAAACCGGGAGATAACGATTTGGTTTTCAATTTGACCCCCAAACCGAACTGTACTCGCCCTTACTGCCAAGGGTGGTGTATTTTGATTAGTTGTGCAATTAGGCTTTATCTAGTTTAAGTTTCAAATTTATCTTGTTTTTAGGTGGTTTTATATTTGTTTTTAGCTGGTTAGGGGTTATATATATATATATATATATGGGAGCTGATCCCTTGACAGCGCTGGCAAAATTGATTAAGTTGCTAGCGCGATCTGGCCGTCCATCCCGAAAGATGGACGGCCCAGATCTTTTTTTTTGCGTTTTTTTAAGTACGTCCGCTACATTATGTAGCGGACAATTTTTTGACTTTTTTTGACAAAAATACCCTTTGTGCCCATCCGCTACATTATGTAGCGGACAAAGCCCGTACTTTTTTTTCTGACCCTTTCTCTGATTAATTTTCTGACCATTTCTCTCTCTTTTGTCTGATTAATTGTCCGCTACATAATATAGCGGACAATTTTCTGACCCTTTCTCTCTCCTCTCTCTGACATGTTTAATTGTTCTCTCTCTCTCTCATTAATGTCTGACTCTTTCTCTCTCATCTCCCCTCCCTTCTTCTTCTTCTTCTTCTTCTTCTTCTCCTCTCTCTCTCCCCTGTCCATCCTCCTTGCAGTAATGACAACATCACGGCCGAGCTCTACTCCGGCGTCGCCGCAGCAGAGGCGTTCGCCTCTTCCCCGAGCTCCGACCACCACAACCAAGAAACCCACGAAGACGCGCCCCCCTCTCTCTCTCTCTCTCATTTCTGAACAACGAGCTGGAGGAAGGAGAAACTAGAAATGAAAAGTTGGAAAATATTGCCCAGATCATTGGTCTGAGAAGTATTTGGAATTGGTGTTGGATTCTTTTCTTTCTGTTGGTCAATTTTCAGTTTTGGACAAGGGAGTCAACTTTGTGGTGCTGCAACCATATTCTTTCTTGAAGCTTGAACGCAAGCAGCCATGGTGGTGGGGACTTTCCCTTGTTTGAGAGGAAAGAATATTGGTTCAGGTGAAATGGGTGAGCCAAGAAAATTGCCTCACCATCAAATCCCCACAATTCGTCCATCAAAACAATGATCTACAAACAAGAGAAAGAGAGAGAGAGAGAGAAAGTCAGAAAGTTAATTAGAGAAAGGAGAGAGAGAAAGAGAAAAAATGATGAGAGAGAGGAGAGAGAAAGGAAACCGTCAGAACATTAAATGAGGAAAAGAAAGAGAAAGAGAAAAAATACGTCCGCTACATAATGTAGCGGATGAAAATTGAGGGTATTATTGTCAGAAAATTGTCCGCTACATAATGTAGCGGACGGATTTAAAAAAAAGTCAGAACAGTAGTCTCGATAGTCCGCTACATAATGTAGCGGATGGGCACAAAGGGTATTTTTGTCAAAAAATTGTCCGCTACATAATGTAGCGGACGGACTTTAAAAGAACGAAAAAAGATCTGGGCCGTCCATCTTTCGGGATGGACGGCCAGATCGCGCTAGCAACTTAATCAATTTTGCCAGCGCTGTCAAGGGATCAGCTCCCTATATATATATATATATATATATATATATATATATATATATATGGAGCTGATCCGTTGATAGCGCTAGCAAGTTGCTAGCGTTGTTTGGCCGTCCGCTACATAATATAGCGGACGGTGAAAAAAAGTGTTGTTGTGGACGGCCATTCTCGCCCGTGGACGGCCAGATCGCGCTAGCAACTTGGGTTAAGTTGATAGCGCTATCATTTTTTATGTGTATGTGCGCGCGCGCGCGCGCATACTTGTAGAATTTCGTAGCTATTATAGTTTGTTTTTGGGATAATATCACTTATATCCCTCAGTTTAGGGGTTAATTACAGTCGAGGACACATGTTTGCGTTTATATCAGTTATGTCCGTTGACCACACGGAATACGGATGATGTTAAATTTTCGTGTAAAATGACATAATTGCCCTCTAGAACAAACCACTCGTCTCTCTCTTCCCCTTATCTTTTTCTATCCCTTCTCAAATCGTTGTCACCACCATTGTCATTCACCTTCTACCACCGTCTCCAACCCATTTCCACATCGAATAACCATGACCACCACCATATGGATTAAATCACCACAATTCTAGAAGCTAAATTAGAATGAGATTAAATCTCATGCCAGAAATCTGCCGTGGACGACGAGGAAGACGTTAATGACCTCATCTGCGTGCAAGGAGGATACCCGCTTGGCTCCCTGTGTCACTGCCCCCTTTCCCAGACACAAGAAGGTCGTTGACCCGGTGGTCGCATCGACCCCTTTCCCCTTCGAGGAAGACATGGAGGTTGTCAAGGCCATCGTCGCCGCCACCACTCCCTTCTACTCCCTTGAATCTAAGCTCGGCGACTACTACCGTGCCGACACCATCAGGATGGAGGCCTTGCAGAGGATCACTAGCAAGTCCCTCAATGGGCTGCCTTTGGCTGGGCTTCAATTATGATTCCATTTGGGGCAGTGCTGGGAGATGCCCGTTGGTTACGTCTAGATCCCCATGGGCATCGCTGTGCCGCTCTTCCTAGATGACAGGGAATATTCTATCCCTATGGCCACGACTGATAGGTGTTTGGTGGCCAGCACCAACAGCGGATGCAAGGCTATCCTCTTTAAAGACGACATGACCAGGGCTCTGATCTCGTCGTGAGGTTCGGCACCGCCAGGAGGGCTGTCGATTTGAAGTTCTTCCTGAATTTGTTTGATTGGGATGGTTGTTGGTGAAAATTGGTGATGAGTTGAAGTGTGATGGGGCTGCTTTGAGTATGGTGAAGTAGTGGGGTGGTGAAGACAGATTGCTTGCGGTAGTATGGTGATAGCGACGAGGCGGAGGCTGTGTGCGTGTGTTTGTGAATCTGTGTGCAGCTATGATGTTGGGGTGGGATTCTTGGGACAGATTGACTGGGTTCTGCAGTGGTTGTGATGCGGGGGTGGTGCAGTGGTTGTGCGAGAGGATGTACAGGAAATTGGAAGAATGAGAGGGTAGTATTGCAATTTTTAAAATACGGTATTGCCACATTAGCAGAAACCGTTAGTTAGGGTCACGGAACCCTAACGGTGGGCATATCTGATACCAAATTTTCACATTTTGGATACGAGTACAACATTTTGAAACTTACGTCTTTGACTGCAATTTACCCCTAAACTGAAGGATATAATTGATATTATCCCTTTTCTTTATCACATTTGTTGTCGCCTTTTCTTTTATTGTTATTCTTATCGGATGAAGATGTCATCCGTTTATCGTAACTTGCCTTTCTGGACATATTGTAACTCTTATGTTGTTCATCTTAATGGTAGGTTCTTACTCTTTTTTTTTTAAAAAAAAAAGGCAAGTATCCTAATTATATTTTACGACATAAATGTTTGGATCATTTGCACATAAAACTCTATACTTTAAGGGTTTGTGCGCATTTCACCCCGACGTTTCAATTTTGGCTCAATTTACCTCACAATTTAGAAAATTGAGCACATTTCACCAATTAACAGGCTGAGCTCCAATTTATTGGATGCCCGTCAATTGCCCAGGGACAAAATTGTAACTTCATAATATGTGACACGTTGGCAGCCACGTCATCACTATTAACCAATAAAGGGTTTACACACGGAAACCAATTCTGTGCCCTTTCATCTTCATGTTCAAAATTCAATTGACCACGACCATATATACACCTAACCCACGGCTGCCGTCACCACCACAATTCATACGACCATCCATCCCTAACATTCCCACCACCGAACCAACCCCAAGCGCCACTGCCGCTCGATCCATCAAACCAATACCGCTATTAACCTACTTCTGCCGCCACCACCAACACTTTAACAATCAAAACCCCCTCCCATTTCTCCAACACCAACACCATCATTAAAGCCACTTTGCCGCCGTGACTAACACCATACCCACTTCTACCACCGCGGCCAATACTACCATTAAAGCCATTCTACCAATCGTATAGCTTCAACTCCATAGAAAGTGAGGGTGGAGAGAAAAGGGATCTAGCACATAAAGCAAGCGCCACCACTGCTACTGTGTATTCTGCGTCACCATCGCCACTAGCTTCAAACACCTATCTCTCTCTCTCTCTCTCTCTTCCCCCCTTGTCCCGATTTGGCAGAGTTCTTGATGACAGGATTTTTAGAGGTTCAAATGTGGAGCAGTTGCCGACGCCGATGATGTCGGAGATGAAGATCTGCCACTATACAGTTCGCAGGACCACGATAGATCAAGAGTGATCTAGATCTAAGATGGATTTTTAGGGTTAGAATCCAAAGTTTGCGGGTGGTTGTTATCTTTATATGGTTGTGGTTATGTTAGGTGGTACTGTGGTCTGTCATATGGGGGTTCATTGGTGGCAGTGGTGGGGATTTGATTTGCTTGTGGTGGTTGTGGATTGTGAGGTTTCGTGCTTGCTGGCAGCGACACAATTGTGTGCGGTGTTTGTTAGTGGTGGCATCGAAGTGGGTGCGGTGGTGGTGCTTTTCGGGTGTGTGAATATGCAGCGAGAGAGAGAGGTATGATGGGGGTGGCTGGGTACAGACGGTGGTGATGGGGTTGGGGGGGGGGAATGAAGGTTTAGGTGGGGTGGGGGGTTGGGGGCTAGGGTGTGTATTGAGAAAAGGTGAGATGACTTGGCCAAAAAAGGGAGCTGAAATGACAATTTTACCTTTGAAAGATTAACGGGCATCCAAGAAATTGGACTCCAAACCGTCAATTGGTAAATTTAGCATAAATTAATGAACAGTGAGGTGAATTGAGCCAAATTAAAATAGTATGGTAAAATACGCACATACCCTCAAACTATAGGGTTTTATGTGTAATTGATCCTAAATGTTTTACATATTTACACTTTGGACCCTCAACTATGCCTCTCCATGATTTCCTGAGCTGCGAATCTTTCGAGTGTAGAATTCTCAAATCACAGAGCCTTCCAGGCAAACTCCCACCAGAACTGGTCACACTCCCGTTCCTCCGAGAGCTGTAGTTTCCCCCCCCCATTTCACCTTCTTAACAACCATTTTTAAAGTGCTTTATGTTGATTAACTTACCGCTCTTTTCACTCTCATCCTTGCAGTGACCTGACCCGTAACTACCTCAACGGCACTCTCCGTCCAGAATGGTGTTCCTTGCAACTTAAACATGTATGCACCAACTTCTACATATATGTATACGCATCATCTTGAAGCTTTTCTTGCTCTTGTATTACTGGGTTTTGGTGTTATTGCAGCTCCCTAATTGGGAACCGGTTAACGGGCCCAATCCCAAAAGAATTTGGAAACATCACCACACTGGGGAATTTGTAATTTCTCATTTCATTCTCATTCAGATATTTTTCATTTTTTGTTCAAGTTATTTGTTGTTTGAGGATTTTGGTTTTATTGTTCCTAGAACCCTAGAGTACAATCAGCTGTCAGGAACTATTCCACCGGAGCTTGGGAATCTTCCTCGCCTAGAGAGAATGGAAGACTCTTTTGGTTGTTTTTATGGTTTATTAAATTCAGTTTTGTACATTTTACGCACATTTATTGTGTTTGTTTTTGAGTTTTATTATCTTCATTGCAGTGGTAGCAAGTGCGAATGTAGGACCGTTTTGCTTGTTTAATGACTTTCTTTGTTACATTTTTGCATTTTACGTACATTAGTGCGTGCGCGCGCGCGTGTGTGGGTGTGTGTGCGTGCGCGCGTGTGAAGCATTCCTTTTAATGGTTCTGATAATTGCCAATGTTGTTGAAGACTTCTAACATCAAACAACTTCACTGGAGAGTTGCCGAGAACGCTTGCAAAATTGACCACTTTGAAGGACTTGTAAGTTCCATATGTTGCTTTTCATTTTGAGTCAATTCTCCATTTGTTATTTTGTGAAGTTGTGAAGTTGATCATTTTGTTGATTTTTTGATGCAATGCAGTTGAATTGGTGACAACCACTTCATCGGAAACATACCCAATTTCATGCAGAATTGGACAAATCTTGAAAAATTGTGAGACCTCGTGTTCTGGTGTACTAAATTTAACTTTACACATACTAATTTTGTTAAGGTTTGACAATGGCAGAGTGGTTCAGGCTAGCGATTTGAACGGGCCAATTCCTTCTGGCATTGCTCTCTTGACAAAATTGACTGATTTGTCAGTAAAACCCTTCTACACTCTATGCTTCCTTCCATATAAATCCATGTAATATCGGTGCATGCTTAACTGCACATTTCTTTGTTGTTGGTATTTTGACATAGTAGTATTAAAAACCTTAAGACGCTGTGCGAAAAGAAATTCAACTATTGACCACTTCTTACGAAGTTGATGTAGAAGGTTGGTTTGTGTTGTGTGCGCGCGCATGTGTCTTTATGTGAGAGAGAGTGGAGGGAGGGGCCGGGGGGGGGCGGGGGGTGGGGGTTTATGTTGCAAGCTTCCTGATTATCTGTTCTGGTTACCTTTCTCAGCGAAATGGCATCGCTATGATAATAGTTCTTTTATGGTACTTTTGCAGAGACCTCACATTTAACAAATTGAGTGGACAAATCCCAGGCAGTTTCGCTGGTCTATTAAACACAGATTACATGTAAGGATTCTGATTGTTAATTTTGCATTTTGTGATTTCGCCTTGGCTTTTAAGGCCTTAAATGTTAAGACTGAGGCAGCCTTACTGGGATTTAGCAGGGAACCCTTGAAAAGGTCTGAAGAGTCTCCTATAAACAAATTAGGGTGTTCTAAGAGGATTCTTAATTGTTGTGGTCATTCCTCTAATCGTCCTTTTAACCGATTGTTCTTGGAACAGTAAATTGTATTTATGAAAATCATAAACTCTGTTGGGGAATATTTATGAGCATAAACAGTAAATGATCCATTTCAAATGCATGAATGAAGTCATGAGCTGTATTTGTGGCCACAATTGATGCTACTGTATTGAAGGAAAACCAAGCTTCTAATTCACTTTATTGGTCACATTCAGTTATCTAACTGGAAACTAGTTAGCTGGACCGATGCCTGATTGGATGATGAAAGAAGGAAAAAACATGTAAGATCATTTCTGAAAACCTTTACTTAACTACCCTCAAGTGTTATATGATGTCGCAGCTTCACCGTATATTAATTCTGGCTTTAATTGCACCTGTTTCTCTGATTGTAACCACCCTTGAGGTTGCTTATAAGTTTCCTGTTCTTACTCTGGTATATTTCCAAAGCATGTATTAGGTTGCATTTTCCTCTGACTTTATGAGAGAATGCACTTCCAATTGGTTTGAGTTCACTATAAAGGTGCAGTTGCTCCGCTGGTCTGACTTGTAGCTTCTTCACTATATGGCCTGAGGCGGGAGCTTAGTATGGTGCTAGGTTTGTGTTCTACTGTATAAGAGTCATGCATCTAAGATGTATAAGCGTTATATAATCCCGAGTGGACTGACAATTTTAGCATTTCTGGAACATATCAGGTGCTCAATGGCGTGCTGGACCCAACTGTTCAGGTTATTGGAAGTGCACTATATGGCTACTTGACCACCACAACTTAAATGCATACGAATTGTTGTGTAAACACATGTTTGCTGTATCTTATTTGTATTACGTGGGAAATCAGTAATTGTTGTCATTGCTAATATAACTCCTTCTATTAATAAGTATTTTAGAACTTAGCAGAAAAAGGTAGTAGCTTCTCTTTGTACTATAGAGTGCCTAATAAAGAGTAATGGTCACGGCTTAAAAACACTGAAGCTGCACCCTTCGACCCTTCCAATGTTGGCATGTTTATGTTATTGGCAAGCTACTATATTTGAAGGAAAGGAAAGATTATGATTTGTGCCGTTCCTTGTAACTTAAACTCATTTTTTATGTCGGGCATCCTCTCTTCCTTGCCTTTCATGATTTATGCTCTGTCTGGGTAAGGTTCATGTGCCCCTTGGTCTTTTCAAGTTTACTGCCTTTACCTTTTAGTTTCTTGCGTATACCTCCTGCAACCAATGCGCAACCTCAAGGTGCCTTACGTCTTATCATTAAAAATAGAAGAAATAAATGATGGTATGTATGTCTTCATTGCATTAGGGTACTCTCTGTCGCATCAGACGACCGTGCCCGTGCAGAGGATATTAAACCTCTATGTTTTTATGATTAGAAATAAGGTTGATACACTTACTACCCAAAATTGTTTGAGATGAGAATTCTTGTGGATTTGACTGATGTTATGAGATGCGTACAGTGATCTTCCATACAACAATCTTACATTTGGTAGCTCTGGGGCCTTAACCTGTCAACAAAGAAGTGTGTAACTACTGTTATCACTTGCTTGTTTGTACATTTCCGGAATACCTGCTGAACTTTGAACTTGTGTTATGTTCTATAGAAACTTGTTTGGAAGCGCTT